>VZTY01003231.1:404125-491629 GCA_013400935.1 Turnix velox
TGTCCCTGCCTATGGCAGGGGGGTTGGAACTCGATGATCTTTAAGGTCCCTTCCAACCCAAACTATTCTATGATTCTATGATTCTATCTAACCCTGCCCTGCTCTTGTCTTACCACTCCATGCCCTGTCAAACAGCCCATCCCCAACTTTCCTGTACCCCCTTCAGACATTGGGAGGCTGCTATGAGGTCTTTCCTAAGCATTCTCTTCTCCAGGCTGAGCAGCCCCAGTTCTCTCAGCCTGTCCTTGTAGCAGAGTTGCTCCAGCCCTCTGTTTATCCTTGTGGTCCTCCTCTAGACTTTCTCCATGTCCTTTGTGTACTGAGGGCACCAGAGTCGGACACGAAAGCAGAGTAAATGGGCAGAACGATCTCCTGGCCAGGGCTCTGCTGATGCAGCCCAGGGTATGGTTGGCTTCTGGACTGCAGTTACTAACTCTGAAAAGCAGTGAGTAAATGCAGTGGTTACAGAGAAGAACCCCGACCAGCCTGTGTCCCTAGTGTGCAGCCTGCAGTGGGAATGTGTGAATCATGCTTTGGACGCCCATTTCACAGTTCCCTGCAGCTGTGCTTTGTCTCACATGCCTGGAGAGCTGTGTCGAAGGGCTCCTCACAGCATGGGATCCCACAGTTGCAGCTGGTCTGTGACCAGACATCCACATGGCTGGAGTATGGGGTCACAGAGCAGGAGAAATACTGGGATGTGGTCCAAAAGAAAACTTCTACACTAGAAAAATCTCCTAAAAATGTATTGCCTAGCAACATCTGCATGCCAAAGGGCATCATCTTTTCTCACGGTCAAGATTCAATGCAGGATCTCATCCTCTGGGTTAGCAAGGAGCTGGGGAAAGGAGGTTAAAGTCATTCCCTTTGGGCCTGCTTGATCACTCACACCTTCCCTCTCTTATCCTGTGCCTTTTTCCCGTTCCTTCTGCTGCCAAAGCCTTCTATGAGCTGAGGGACAGGAGTGCCCTTGCTTTCATTTTACCTGTTTTATGGATAAATAGAGATTCACTGCTGTTGACTTGAGTCAACAAGTCCTACAGTGTGTTAAAAGTTTCACTTATATAAACAAAGCATATTTTCAGTTGTACGTGATGTTTGGCCATGATAGCAGAGAGCTCTAGCAGGTGTACTTAAGGCCTCTAGAAATGAAACAGCAATCCCCAAGAGGAATATGTAGTGAGCCAGCTGCTTAGCTAGTGGAAGCTGGCCAGCCTCTGCTGGATTTGACCCAGGACAACACCAAAAAAACTTCACTTGTTTTATTCTTAATAAGCAGCATCCCCTTCTTTGTCTCTCTAAGCAATCTGTCCTGCCCCCTTTCGCTGCATCTTTCCCCCTTTCCCTTTCCCTTATCTCATATCTCTTCTTACTACACTACGCGGGGCAAACCTACAACTGTGCCAGTCGCTTGGCTGGAGTAACTCAAAACCAGCTTTACCTTCTTGCCATGAGATTTCCCAGGAAGATAAATTCCACCTCTGATTTTGCAGAAGGTGGGTGTAAAACTCACAAGAGGCAGGGGAACTACTGTGGCACTCCTGCAGCTCATAGGAGCAGTGTTTGGATGGTACAGCAGGAGTGATTTCATGAAGCTGTACTGCATGTAAAATTATAGAATTAGAATCACAGACTGATTAGAGAAAATGATCTTCTTCCAACCCCCTGCCAGGTTGCTCAGAGCTGCATCCAGCCTGGCCTTGAACATCTCCAGAGATGGGGCAGCCACAGCTTCTCTTGGGCAATCAGTGCTAGTGCTTCACCACACTCAAAGAACCTACCCTCTTTCAGACAGAAGCCATTACCATCACTTGTTAACAGTCCGACTTCAGCTTTCTTGTAAATCCCCTTCAGATACTGGAAGGCTGTATAAGTTCTCCCTGGAGCCTGCTCTTCTCCAGGCTGAACAAGCTCAACTCTCTCAGCCTGACCTCATAGGAGAAGTAGCACAAGAACTTGGAACAGGTCTCATTTGTGGAGTAGTGATAGTGAAACTCCATATACAGGTTAGAGCTCACATGAGTCCTATCTGTGGCTGAGGCATCTTGGACATTCATCAAATGTGTTGCTACAAGAGGGCTGTCTTGTGAGCCAGCAGAGAAGGTGTAGATGGGAGCATATCACCAGTCTGTGGATGGCTGAGTTAAGAAATAAAAAGCAAAACACTTTATTCTAGGTATTTTTTTAAATGGATAAAAAAAAGATGAGATAGTTAAATATGAAAAAAATAGAGAAGGTAATGGAGTAAATGGGGGATTAAAATTGATCTTGAATAGCGTGTTTGTAATTAATTGTATTTATTCTGGTGTCTCTGTCAGTGGGACTTTATTATTAACAGACTTGTTTAAAATGAGAACTTTCAGCAAATAGCACTACCTTTTATTTTAAAAGATCTTTGAAACACAGCAGGTGTTGGAAGAATTGTAGGCTGTGAAAGCCACTATTAGATTATTTTCTGCCTTCAGTAGATCTGATTTCCTGATTGTTATTCTGACCAGTGTTTGGAAAAGGTGGGAGATGCCAGAGATGCAGTGTCTCCTTGAAGTCTTGCTATTGATGTTGAAATATCTCTGTAGTCACATGAAGATTCATAACTGAGCAGCTTCAGAGTTTGAGAAAAAGTTCATTACTCAGAAGCAGTATCAGGTGGCAAACTGAATGAAATCAGAAATCAGCATCTTCATAAGTGTGAGTTATGGAAATGAGATTAATATGTTGATCTTATTCTGAAACAAGAGAAAGCTTTTATCCACCAGGTGTTGTTATTAAAACTAAGTCATACAGAAATACACCTGGGGTGAAATACTTACACAAGAAGGCAACCTAGTAGTATTTAGGGATTGGGTTTCAGCTTTTAATAAGCAGAAGTTATATGAAAAGTAACATACAATCTGCATTTAGTATTTTTTATTCTGATAACCTCTTTCAGAGTGTGACAGAGCTCATTGCTAGGCTGGATGAAGGTTTTGGTTTTATTTTTTTTAGAACTTTACAAAATAATTGTTAAAATCTACCTTCATTGTCAGTGCTACATGCTGGGTGATGAGATTACAAAGAATACCTAATGACAAATATGGAAGTCTGAAAGTAGTTCGTATTGGAAGTGTTAAACCACAGTTGCCTCTTCCTGCAGAGGTACAGAGAGGACTGCATTTGTTTCTGTTAGTTCTCTTGCCACAGTTGAGTTGTCTGAATTCAAAATTTGGAAATGGAACAAAGTGAGCATAAAGTTTTGTGCGGTTAATTTCCTGATATCCTAATTATGCATAAAAATGTAATCAAGGAGATCTGCTAGGTCTAAAGCTGTGGAGGAGACCAAACTTGGAGTCTGTCAGTTCAGAGTGATGACAGATGACACTTAATCTCTATTTTGTAATATTTCAGTTAATTTTTAGATAGCACTGAGGGAGTTATGGAAGCTTGTTTTTGTATGCTGTGAATTAAAACTCAAATTCCCACCACTGCACAGCACGGCAAATCAAAAATAGGAAAAAAAAATGATCTGTGAAATGCAAAATGAACTTGATTTGCTTTTGTCTGTGTTAAAATTCTGAATGAAGGTATGTTTAATCTTTGTAATTGCTTATTGCATTTAGATACTGAATAGTATATTCTCCTGATCACCTAAGCAGCCAATGAGTTTCTTCTAACCAAGGCGAGTTTCCTTTTGGGAGATAGCTTTAAAAAGCACAGGAGCAAACTGAAATGGAGATAGCACAGGAAACTCTGTTTTAATTAATCTCACAGGTTTAAATAATAATTAATGATACAAATCAAAGCATCCTCCCCAGCTCACTGCATCTCTGGAAGAACATCTCACTTACAGGGCAGAGATGTGGCCATGGCAGAGACCTGTGATGCTGACCTAAAGCATCTTCTGCAGTGCTTGTGAAATAACGCTCTTAAGTCATGTGATAAAACTAGCCCTTTCCTTTTATTAGGAAGGTTTTAAAGCATACCAAATTTAATTTGAACTAAAAGGGTTGTCATAGCTCCTAATGATGGTTTCAATTTGGTTCATCCAAAATAGTTCCATTTTTCATTTTCACTAAGGGAAAGAAATCACCATTAAGTTCTGATTTCTCCTTATGGTTCCTTATTGTAGTGCAATGGTTTATTCTGCTTTCAAGTGTCATTAATCCTCAAGAAATACATCAGTGTTTCTGAATAAGCTTATATTTGTCAGATTTGAGTAAGGTTCATGCTTTGGTGTGTTGAAAAGGCTTTGCTCGCTCTGGAGGTGCTATGTTAGGAAGTACGCTGTGCAGATGGTGAAAATTGAGACATTGTAGTTGTCTGTTGGTGCTACTGTTATTTCTTTTTCCTTTTTTTGCCACATGTAGCTGTTGAGGCTTTGTTGATAAACATAGAGGATTGTTTGAAAAGAGTGAGCAGAGGAGGAAAAGAGCTGCAATTTTCTCTGTTTTCTGTTTCTAGAAGATGCCAAGGGACTGCCATAATGATGGTCCTAATCTAATTTAAACAAAATTGAAAAATCAAGGCTGTGTGTCACAGAAGTAGTTTGTTCTCACTAACTCCGCTCAGAAGGAAAACCTCCAGAAGGTGATTTGGCACCCTAAGAGGCCGGAAAGCTTTCCTATCTGTAAAGCTCTTACTAGCTTTGAGTCCCTGCTTCATTGGGAGTATGGAGCACCCTGACCATATTCAAGGGAGCAATAAATAGATGCACAAAGCAGCAGAGAAGTCCATGCAGAGAGGACAGCTTAAAATCTCACAGGAAGGATTATTTTGTAGGGTTGTTTTAAAGTTTCACTTTCTCTTTTGCAAAAATTGCTCATGATCTCTACAACAGCAGCTGTACCTGCTTAGGGCACGCATTGCCATAATGACACACTGTTGTAGTTTTCTTTCTGGGCTTTTTATTTCTCACTTTCATATCTAGGATTCCCACTTTAACAAACATAGCTTGATAGAAGTTATCAATATTTGAGAGCAGGTGAGAGCCTTTCTGTTGACAGTAAGGTGGGTGGAGTGCAGGTTAAGTCACCTGTATTTGGTGTGGATGTGTGATGTGGCTGTAAAAGACATGTTTGAGATGGGCAGGAGGATCTCTGAGGAGCATAGCATAGGCAGATCCTCAGAAATACCTCCAAGGCAGAAGGGATGTCTTTGTTGCTGGAGAGACCTCACCATCGGTTTAAATGGCAATTTGTCACTCTTTTCTTTGAAACCACTATAAGGAATATGAAATGACATGTCTGTTTCATTCTGTCACAAAATTCGCCCTATGATCTACCAAAATTAAACAAGAACTGGGGATTTTTCAATATGTATTGAATGTTTTATTAAAATGTCTACCATGCCTAGAACAACCTTGCAAATACAACCCAGAAAATGTAAATGATGTACTATGAATATGGAAATGATTCCTAAGCAATAATTTGTGCTGAATAACCTCTGTACCTTAGCAAACTGCAAAATATGCAGTGAATTCTGGTAGGTGAATAATGTATTGAGTTTTACTTGGCTCTGCACATCGAAAGCAAGATCCTCCAGCCCTGGTGATGGGACTGCTCTGTGGGGGGGTGACACTGGAGGGGGTTCAACCACAGCGTCTCTATGAAATTGGGAGGCAGATTTTCACTACAAAGTGGTGCTTGGGACAAGACAATTTGGTCTTCTCTAGTTACCTTCATGTTCTTTCTTTAAAGCAAAGCAGCCTTTCAGGACCATTTGTTGAAAGCAGCATGTGGGCCTGGGGGAGAAGACAAAATGTCCTGTATGATAGGAAGTGCAGCAGCTGACACCCAGATGAAAGGATACAAACACAACCTTGTGTCTTGTTATAGCTGAGTGGTTTTAATTTTTATTTTCTTGTTTATTTGATGTTTTAAAATTGCAGTAAAATATTATAGTATGTTCCAATCCTAAGAAGTAACTTGTGTTCTAATAGGGGTGTCTCTGTAAATCATGGCCTATCATTAAGTGCCACTTTCTACCGCTCTGTGTATCATCAGAGCTGTTTCAGAACATATTTTCAGCTGTATCAGCCACAGTGGGTAGTTCTGAAAATGCTTTCCTATTATGCCATACTGACTCAAAGGAGGGAAATGTGAAGGCCAGCTTTCAAACTGATGCATAGTCTGTCTACTTTAATGAAATCAATATTTCAGTCTCCACCTACTCTGGCCTGGGGTTATCTCTGAACTACGTATCAGAAGAATGTTTCATCACTGCAAGCATTTACAAATTATTCTCCAAAATCAATATTCTATTTTCTCTTAAACATGCATTTGGTAAAATATTCTCAGAGTTTCTTTCATCTGTAAGATTGAATTACTATTAATTGTGAGAGAAATACATCTGAAATTATTTTCCCCCATTACAGGGTGCCATCTGTACTATGGCCTACATAATTTCTGTTCTTGACACAGTGACATTCCTGAGGTTGCACCCAAGACAAATGTATCTTGATTTGTGCTAGGTTATTTATCTACAGAATTACAAGAAGGGAGGAGCAAAATCTGGCTGCTGCTTTGGCTGTGCACATGCTAGAAAATCTGCTGGCAGCAAATGCAGCACATGACGAAAAATTAGTTGCCCTGATTCTGTCTTTTCTGGAAAGTCAGGGAAATGAAGATGGCCCTGAGTCCTCTGAGCTGGCAGTGCCGACCATGAGGCACGTGGGAGTGGTCCAAGCACTCGTGTGGCTGGATGGAAGTGCCTGTGTAGCACCAGCCATTGCTCTTCATAATGCCATTATCACACAAAACCAGTTGTGCACTGAGCTGAGCAGCATTTCAGTGGAAATACTGAACTCTTCAAAACATGACTTTGATGCTAGACTAAAGGTAATGTCCACCATTGTTCTTCTGATGCTATGAAAACCGGCTGCAGTGATGCTGTGAGCAGGCAGGCAGAGAAATGCACTGTGTAGCTGCAGGAACAGGAACCTCTGTGTGTCCTGCTAATAACCATGTGTTAACTTCAGACCTGTTCAAGGGTCATATCTTCATCCGGTGAACCTTCAAAAATTGCAACCTTTTTTTCTCAGCTTCCCAAAGCCATTGCACATTATGATTATTTATTTATTTATTTTTATTTCTTTCTCCAGCAACCTTGCATTGTGCTAGTAACACCTGTGGGATTGCTGGTCATGCTACATGGGGTGGCTAGCAGCTATGCCTTGGTGCAGCTAGCATCCTTCTGGAGATTACAGCCATCAATTTCCATCTGCTGTGTGCATCTACAAAGTGATTCCTGGGTGTAGAAGCCTCAGGCTTTTCCTAAGGCTGAGTGGGTTTCCATTTGGCAACTATCCCTCCTCTCCCAGCATCAGTGCATCATCAGCAGGTAATTTGCTTTGGCTCAGTAATACATGAGCCTGCAATTATCTGTTTTCCTGTGCTGCATTAGATTGGTACCCAGATTGGTACCTTTTGAGACTTCATGGATGCCTCATTGCTTTCAGTCTAGTTGTACATAATCTCTTTCAGAATAATTATTTACTATTGAGTTTTTGGGAGAAAAAAGGAAGCTTCAGAATTTAATTAAACATGATGTGAGCCAAGCGTGGAATTTCAGGACAGTAGGAGAAGCAGATCCATTTGCAGGGCAGGAGGCTCACAGCCTCAGCAGCTGGGAGGCAACATCCCCTCTCAGCATCTGCACATATGGATTCCACTCATGTGGAATCATAGAACAGTTTGAGTTGGAAGGGACCTTAAAGATCTAGTTCCAACCCCCCTGCCATAGGCAGGGACACCTCCCACTAGATCAGGCTGCTCAGTGCCTTGTCCAGCCTGGCCTTAAACACCTCCAGAGAGGGGGTGGCCACAACCTCTTTGGGGAACCTGTTCCAGTGTTTTACTACCCTCACTGTAAAGAATTTCTTTCAATTTACGTCCATTATTCCTAGTCCTTCCATTCCTCCCAGTGGAAATCCTGCAAACACTACTGGTTCACATACATGACTGGGGTTAGGGAAAAACTAAGTTCTGGTCCAGCTCCTCCAGAAGAAAATTAGAATATGAAACCCTAAAAGTTGTTTCTTCCCCTGTATTCTCCCCACTCCTTTCCTACTCAGCTGCAGATACACAATCTCCGTTCACATGTGGTCATTACTTCATTGCTGATGTGGTCTGAAAACTTGCATGGTGGATAATGCTGCCTTGTTACAGTAATCCAAATTTTAATATTGATTTCTGTCAAGGGAGCCCAACTGCCAGGGTAGGGAGGTAGCCTGGGGAACCTCAAAGGGAAGAAGCTTGGAAGAAGAAGCTGAGAACAGTGGAGTTAAGACTCATCCCTCCATGTAGCATCAGACCCTGCGGGCTGCAGGTACATCTCTAGTGCAGCCAGTAAACCCCTGCACTCAGCAGCTTGGAGAAGAACCTCATGAAGGCTTTAAAAAATCATTCCCAGGATGTTTCTAAACAGTGCCTGTGGTTACTCCAGAAGCCACCACTATAACACTTGGAGGAAGAAGAAAGGCTTAATGAAGCCAAATGTGTTTGTTAGTAGTAATTCATAGCAGGCTCTGTAGCTGGGCCTGCCAACTGCTGTTGTCTGCACCCATTGCATTAAGCCAAGCTTAAAAGCAGGTGCAGTTTTGGCTCCAGAGGAACCTATTGCTCCCTCATATTCTCTGGAGAAATAAATTGCTTTGTAGTAGCATATATGCCTGGAAATCATATGCCAGTTATGTTCTGAACGGGTAAAGTACGAATTCATACCATGAACTTGCAGAATTTTCTCACTGAGATATGGGACAGTTTGACCTTTTCTCAATAAAGAGCCTAATTCCTCCTTGTTTGTCCCTGTAGGGAATAGTTAAAGGGCTGTCACGTCAGATGCTGTTCTGTAACACTTAGTGAACAGCAATACTAGAAAACAGCATTTATTTCTCTTTACTGTGGTATGTTCTAGATCCATCAGGAGTTGCAAACATTCTAGGATAAATATAGCTCCTTCCTTTGCAAGCTCCAGGCCCTTTGTGGTAAAACTGCTTTCCTCCTTAAACAAGGAGGATGTGGTGGAAAGGAAGAGATATCTCCCATATTCATACAGTGACATGTGACAAGGTCTGAGACTTAAAAGGCCATCCTAATGCACCCTAAATGCCCTGACTGAACTGTGCATGACGGCATTACACAGGCTGACTCTGTCCTCCCTCAGGTTGCTCACTGGAAATGCTCAGGGAAGGTGTTCACACCATCTTTAGTTTCTCTTTAGCAATGTCCATCTGCAGGCTTATGGCAAAATCATCTCTCTGGTGGAGTCAAAGCAAATGTTCCTTTTGCCCCCTTGTCCAAAAGACAGAATCTCATCTTAGCTCTTTGGCAGACCTTTCTCTGGAGATGAGTGATTCCTGGAGTTCTTTGCACCTCAAAACCTATCTTTTTTGGATCACTCTTGATGTCTGCCATATCACCCATCTTGGCTCCTTCTTCTTGCGCGGTTCTACTCACAGACAATCTGCCATGGCCTTGTGTCATCCCGCATTGTGCCTTTTCCTCTGGTGTTTGATCTGCCTGTTGTGCCCCAGGTTATGCTTAAGTGGTCTGATTTTTGGAGCAGGGAATGGAAAGACGTGCCCTCCAAATAAGAAAAAAGCCCTCCAAGATAAGTGGATTTCTGTTAGTCTAAAACAAATTTGAGGGAGGAGAATCTCCTTCCTTCTACCATGTTCCTCCGCCTTTTTCCCCAAGGGGTTGTAAACAGCAAAACTGCTTCTGGAAAGTGCTGCCCTGGTGGTGGGAATTGCTTTTTGTGGCTATTCACATTTACAGTGGAGATCAATAAGGAACAGCAACACTTGTGCAGTGATGAGTGAATGACATGAACTTAACTTTCCCTCTCCTGTTTTGATGTACAGTGCACCATGGCCCTGTTTCCTTACCTTCTTCACACACAAGTGTCATTTCAGGCTTGATTTTTTCTGATTATCAATAGCCAAGGTGCAGATTTGACTGTGCTGAAGTAACACTAATGAGGAGTTGTCTCCTTGTAATCTGTCCTCCTGTTGTGTTTGCAGGCTCAGTTAAATACCTCAATGCCATTTAAGAGTCTTCTTGCCTTTCCTACATATCTATATGTCCATGTGTCGAGTTTGGAGTTGTATAAGTGTAGACAGATGAGCTTGTCTTCCCTTAGAGCAATGCTGGCCACATGGGATGCCTTGCAAAGGAGAGTGGAACAGTCTAATAAATCTGGGGGAAAATGTAAAATCATTAGTAAAGGAGTGTGAGATGTTTACTCCAAACTATGTATAAACAAAATAGGTGCCTTTTAAAATGTTTTCTTCTAGATTTTTCCAAGATTGGGCAGCATGGTACCTACCGGGTTAGATTGTTTCCTTCAGAAGACCTTGGCAAGAGCAGTTGTGTTGTAGTGGTTTTGGAGGCTGTACTGAGCAGAGGCATAAATAAGAGTTACATTTCTTTTTTTGTGCATTATCATATTGATCTAATTCAGATCAATGTTTTAATTGTCCACTTACAGAAATTAATTACCTCTAAATTAATTGGCCTCTAATAGGGCCCAGGATGGGCTGTGTCGAGCCAGCAGCACACTGTGGGATGTGAGGAGTGAGGCTGAGCCTCTCTCCATCTCTGTGCCTGAGGGAGACTTCTTTCCTTGGCATGCAGGAGGTGGGAATGGAGGGCTTTGGTCAAGGAATGCAGTAGGAAACCTTGTGCCAGTCTGTTGTACTTAATGTTCAGCTTTGTCTTGGGTAAAATCAGGCTTGAGAACGTCACGTGTTGGGGAAAAAAATAATGGGGGGTGGGAGTTGGAGCTAATTGAGCTGCAGTATCAAGGGCTCTCCATCACTTCAGGGTACTTGGGTGTTGCACAGGGAGGATTTACTGTAGGGATTTTGGTCTGTAACCCATGGAGTGCTTGTCTTGTAGCAACAGTGTGGCTCATGTCAAGGGAATATGATGCAATAGAGTTAAATTAAAACTCACTTCATGTATTTATAAATGAGAGGAGGTTTTTGTTTTCATGCTTAGGTGAACTTGACACATATGAATGTATGAGCCACAGGCTCTGGTGGTTGTTATTATTTTAATAGTAAGTGGAAAAGCCAGGCTGCTTGTGCATTTTCATGGCAAAAGTGGATTACATACAATGTGGAAGGACATACTATATTCAGACAAAGAAAAGCAAACTGTGTTACCTGTTCATCTGTCAGCATAAACACTGACTGAAGTTGGAGTTTTATTTTGCCAATATGGGGGTTGTTTCCTGTTATCAGAAAAGGAAGTTAAGCTTTGAATTGATTATCTGAATATTTAAGGGCTGCATTGCCACGAATGCTGTGATCTTTAGAGACACTGACAGCTTTCCCTCTGGCTATTAACGTGTCTGCTTTATACAACACAAATGTCAACATCACTGCTCCTCTAATTAGAGCAGTAGGTCAAACAGCGTCTTTGTCTGTAGAGGAACCTAAGCCATTAGCCCTATTAGGAAGAAGCCCCTTTGTTAAGCTTGATTTATCTTTTTTTAAGGTTTGTTTTATCCTGTGACAACCTACAAATGCTCTTTTTCGTATGGGGGTGTTTTGGCTTAGCAGGGAAATGGAAATATATGGAAGAGATTCTTTCTCAGCCCCTTCAACTCAGCACCTGAGTGGCAAAGCCAATTCTCCTCACCACTCCCAGCTCACTGCAGCTCTGACCTGCATTTTCCATTCTTCAAAGACAATAAATGCACATTTCAAGCGATGGTTTAAATAATAATGGTATTTCAAGCTGTAGAAGCTTATGAAGGTCAAGAAATATTGGTGCTTGCCTTGAAAAGCTTTTTCTGTTAACTGATGCAAAACAAAATTGCCATCGTCATCCTCGGGTCGGTGCTCTACTGGAGGCACCAGTTTGGTTTTGCCTTTTCTGATTTGTTTTTAAGGAGAATTTAGCATCATTTCCATAATAATAATAATTCCACTTTATACCAAGGAAGCAGCAGTTGCCCATCTTGAACATCTGAAAGATGTGATTGCTATTTACAGCTTATCCCATTTTTTTCCTGACAGTGTCTTTGATTACTTCTCTTTCAATGCTCTGCACATCTTGCTGCCTGTCGCGTTATGGAAATAGACTGAGAAATGTCTTTTACTAGACATTTGGTTTAGCATTTTAAAATTTTTTAATGATTTTTCAATGTATTTTAAAATAATTTTTTTTATTTCCATGATATTGAGTTTTGTTGGCTGAAATAGTTGATGAATCTCCAGTGGAGATCCTCAGATTTCAGAATCATGAAGATTTTACTTAAAGAAAGTAATAGTGAAATGTCAAATAGTCAGATGGAATGAGCTACTGAGCATACTTTCATCCTGCTGGATTGTTTCTCTGGAAGAGTAGTGCCAGAAGTAGGCAGGAGGTTACAACCATCCTTCCTCCTTAAACAAGAGCCCATTGAAGAAAAGGGCTGGAGTAGGTGGACAAAGGATGGTTTGGGTCCAGTTTATCTGCTTCGAGTTCTCATTTGTCACAACTGCTTGTACTTCTTTTGTTCTGCTCATTCCCTGCAGTGATACATGACCCAGCAGGAGCTAGGATGGATTCAGGTAAATCTTTATAGATTAAATGATCATTCACTTGCACCCCCAAGCAAACCAGGAAAAAGTGGAGAGCACAAAAGGTTAATAACCCATCATCTCTCCTCTAACCTGCCCTGGGCCACCCAGCATGCCCAAAGCCTTGTAAGGCACCAGCACTAGAGGCCACCTCCTGCCTGTCTTGAGCTGCTTTGTCTCCAACCAGGGTACTTCTACATGTTGCCTGCGGCCAGTGGCCCCAGTGGAGGTCTCTTCTCCCTTTCTGCTGTGCCCCCCCCAGTTCTGTGCTGGCTGGAGAACCACAGCTGCTGCAGATGGGAGGGTTTCCATTTGTTAGTGGAGCTGTGCTTTAGTACAGTGCTGGGGTTTGGGTTTATATTTTTAATTTATTTTTTTAACATTTGCTCAGTGGCTGTCAGTCTGCAGAAAATTAAAGCTGTTTATACCCCCAGACAGAAGCTGTATTTGCAGATTTCCATTACCCTCTGAAGAGGCAGTGTGGCTTCTGCCAAATTAGCTGCAGCAGATCTATGACCTGGAGGCTGATCTTCAGTAGGCTGGAATTAAATCATCCAAAACACTTCCAACACAAACACTGCTCTTGTAAGGAAGCTCAGGCTGAGGATACCAGGTGACAAGTCTCTCTCAGATGTCAGTGGTACCTGTAATATTTGTAGAAGTCCCAATCTTCCCACTAAAAAACAGATGGAACTGACATAACTGAATTTGACTTAATTTGTTTTTGTTACTGCGGGAGAAATCTATCAATAAATTCCTTTCAAATAGTTTTTCTGCTTCCTATTGAATATAAGTTGAAGGACTAAGGGATAATATTTCCTCTTTTTTTTTTCAGAATAAGAATGTCTTTATATCTGAACTGAAATACTGCAAGTGAAAAAGATTAAATAATTTTAGTTGATGTTGGTGTGCAAGACAAGTTTGACAAGGAGATTGTGCACAAGTATAATCAGTTTCTTAGCCTTCATGGTCTGGCTCACATAGACTCAGTATCACAGTGGCTTGTGGGTTATTTTGATTCTTGGTTAAGTGATGCTCTCTGCATCCCTGAAGAAAGGAGGCACAGAAAGGGTTATGGATGGCTACTAAGTTAATTTCTGCCTCTCCTCTTTGGAGATGTTGTGCTGAAACTACAGGCACTACACCATTTCCAGGCTGTCCATCTCCACTAGTGTCACAGAATCATGGAATTGCCTAGGTTGGAAGGGACCTTCCAGATCATGGAGTCTAGCCATCAACCTAACTGACAAAACCCATCACTAATTTAAGGTGTATCTCTAAGCTGTAAGTCTACCTGACTTTTAAATACCTCTGGGGATGATGTCTCAACCTCTTCTCTGGGAGGACTGTTCCAATTCTTGATAACCCTTTCAGTGTAAAAAAAATTCTCTAACAATTGTCCTCAATGTACAGGGGCTCTGTCCACTGAATTGCATCTTGTGGACCATCCATGATCTGAGATGAGCACAGATGCTCGTAAAGCCTGGGTCTTGGTTTTGGCTGGGGATTATGCCAGCTTTAAAGAATCTGGTTTCCATACCCTGTCTTGAAGTATACTGTTAGCACCAGTAAAAGGGAATTTGCAGCAAAACTCTCATTTTTTTTTTTTTCCTGATTCTTATACTCATCCAAGGGTTTCTAGTTTAGGCAGCAGCATCTAGCAAAACAAGCATAATATTTTTGTATCAGGGAATGCTAGATCTTGCCAGTGCCAAAGCCAGTTTGCTGGCTGTGGATGTACAAAATGCTGAGTGAGCACTGTTCTCCCTGTTTTCTGAGTGATTTCTATTGAATACTTGTGGTGCTTTGAGAGTGCAAAGTCAGAGCTGGGCAGTGTGCACAGTAAAAGGCTGGCAGTACCTGCATAAAGAATGCCCCAGACCAACAGAGCCTGCATAGAAACAAAGACATGGAAAATCTCACCTATCAGCAGGATTTATTCTTAGTTCTGTTTTTAAAATGATGTGAACCTAACTCTTGAGTGGAAGTGAGAGACTGAGAACAATGTGGTGTGGGGCACACCAATTCATAGCTGTTGCTTTGTTCAGTTTTCCCTTTTCTCTTGGGCTGGGGCAGGCAGGACAAGTTCTTGAGAGCAAAATACCTCTATCCAGAAAATATATGGGAGAGGGATGGAAACCAGGACAAATGATAAAGACTCCATTAGTTGCATTAACACCAAGGTGGAAGCTGGAAACCATTCCCTGTGTGGGCTTCCTAACCTTCAGAGGGAGGAGAGGATTCATAGAGTCATAGAAACTTTAATGTTGGAATGGACATGAACTATCATGTAGTTCCAAGGGCAAGGGCTCCTCTCATTAGACCAGGGAAGTTTTATTTTCACACACCATGTATTTCAGAGGGGCGTTCCCCAAATCCACGGTCTGATTTCCAGATGAGGTTGCATTATTAAGTAAATAAGGACCATTGTCTGGCTGTTAGAAGCCAGTTGGCCTATGCAGAAAGAGATGAGACAGGCAAGGAAGGGCAGGCATATTGAAGAGAAAGGGCTTATGGCAGACAGTGCTTAGCAAAGTGGTTCTGGGAAACTGCTGCTCCCAACCCAGTTGCAGCAGCCGTCATGGGAACATGAGCAGGATTTGAATAGGGGTGTCAGAGGTCAGTGTTTTATCCATTAAGCTGTAACTGCCTAAACTGAGTGTGCAGCCCAAGAGACAATTCAGAGCTCTGTCTCATCTGTATTCTGTTTGTTCTTTGGGGAGTTGGTTTCAGCAGACCAAATAACGCCGTAGCATTGCTCAGCTGATAACACACTTATTATAAAGTTCACTGTGAGAGATCCTGCTGTGAACTGGCTGAAGATTTCTGCATCAGTTTTGATTTTGGTAGGCTATGAAGTCTTGTGTTTGTTTTGGTTTGGTTTATTTTGTTGTGGTTTTTCTTTTTTAATTAACAATTTAATCATAACAGAGTTTTGTATGCTGATTTCTGTGTTCTCATGGGGGTTGAGAATTGTAGTTGCTGCACCTGAAAGAGGATTTTGCCTTTTGATCCCACCCTACTGCAGCTGTCTGTGTTACTGCAGAGGCTGTGCTTTCTTCACACCAGCCAAGTGGAAGATCATAGAATCATAGAGTTTGAAAGGACATGGTCTACGTGTTCCTGCTCTGGCAGGGGGATTGGACTAGATGATCTCTTGAGGTCCCTTCCAACCCCTGATTCTGTGTGACCTTCAAAGGCCATATAAATCAACCCCCCTACAGTGACCAGGGACATCCTGCGCTTGATCAGGTTGCTCAGAGTCTTATCAAGCCTGGCCTTGAATGTTTTTGGGGATGGAGCCTCTAAACTCTAGGCATCCTGTGCCAGTGTCTCACCACTCTTATGGGAAAAAACTCTTGCTAATATCTAATCTAAACCTGCCCTGCTCTAGTTTAAAACCATTGCCTCTCATTGTATTGCTACATGCTCTGACAGGCAGTCCCACTGCAAGTGGTATTTGCTGCTTCTCAGAGACTGTCCACCATCTCAGCTCAAGTCCTTCTGAATTTATCCTGATGGATGGTGGAGCTTTAGGAAGCAGTCAGCCTTAGAAAGGCATTAGCAGGAAAAGAAGGATGAGGTACTTCTGAAACTTCCCTCATTCCCTGCATTCACCTCTCCTTTCTGTCATTTGTTGACTTGTGAGTGGTTTTTGAATAAATTTTAAATTTTTTTTTCAGAACATTATATTGGTTACTTGAAAGACAGGTCGAAAGATTTTAGTGCTGTTGCTGTAAAACCAGAGTGCTATTTTCAAAAGTACATTGTGATATATAGGCGGTTGAACACCCCCAGTTTGTGTAATCACTCAAAGGCTCAACTTCTGATGTTAAGCTTTGGGTGGGAGAGTTGTCTTTTGACGAGTTTCTCTGAAGTGCTGACAAAGAAATCTGGTATGTTTTATACAGTAAAAAAGCAGAGAAAATAAAAGTTATGCTTTTGGGAAAAGACTTTGCTCTCTTTGAGGCTGTGGTAGAGTTGCTATATCTTGTTTCAAATCCGAACCCCAGAAATTTGTGTGACCTCCCTGTAAATTGTGAGCTACAAAAACCCATATATGCTGTTCAAATGGCCACTGCCTTCAGATCCTGAAAAATACTTGCAATAATAAATTTCCAAAGTCTAGGGAAAAATGCCAGCTGAAAGTAGAAACCTACTAGTACCTGAAGGGGACCTACAGGGAGGGACTATTTGTCAGAGCATAGAGTGATAGGAATGATTTTCAACTAGAGCAGAATAGGGCTAGATTAGACATTAAAAAGAAATTTTTCATCATGACAGTGGTGAGGCAGTGGCCCAGGTTGCCAAGAGAGGTGGAGAACCCATCCCTGGATTCATTGAAGGCCAGGCTTGATGAGACTCTGAGAAACCTGATCTAGCACAGGATGTCCCTGCTCACTGCAAGGGAGTTGGACTAAATGGCCTTTGAAGGGCCTTTCCAACTCTATGATTCTATCTGTGAAGGAGGACAGCACAGCACATGCTTGATGAGCATAAATAGGAGAATGTTTTTCAGCTGATACCACAAGTAAGTCCATATTGACACTCAGAACATTGCTAATGGCTCTTGAGTTCAAGGTCGTTGACTTGCTTTAGCATAAGAGAAAGTTATATGGAAAAGCTTAGTACAAATCTGCCATACTGAAGATGATTGCTAACAGTCTATATAATTTTCAGCTTCTGTGAAAGACAGGAGATACTAAGATGCATCCCAGTTACTTCTGGGAGCAGTTACTGCCCTTCCCCTGCCACTGAAGTGGGTGGGGGTGTGTGGCTAGCTCTAGCTGAAAGTGGGTAATGTCTTCTGCCTGTAGCAGGGAGATGCTCACTGGAGTCTGCAGTGAGATTGCTGATGTGGAAATTCAGTAGATATGGTCTTTTGCACCACCAGCTGCCATGAAACAACATGGAAATGTTTGTTTAATAAGGACTGTAAAATGTCCCAAGCACTCAGGACTCCTTAAGTGCTTCCATATTTTCAGGGAAACATTTTCTGGTAGGCTTTGATCATATTAAATAAATTTCCCATGACATCACAGTGCTCCTTTTGTTAAAGATGTGCTGATAGGCAGCTCTGCAATTAGCTGACTCAAGCAAATAAAAAAAGGCTTTAGAGAGATCCCTTGTATTAAATGGCTGTTTGTTTCTCACCATATGGTTTGTAACTTGTTCCACGCTGCATTACGTGGGGTCTGGGCTTACTGCCCATTGCTCATCACAGTTTATACAGAGGAAAATTGAAGGCAGCTAGAGAGTTAATTCTTTGCAATACAGTTGTTTCCTTAATGCAACACCTAAGCTGTTTGCATCAGCCAAAAATAGATGGTCCCCTGGAAAGTGGGTGAGTCCTGACTGCTTCCTCTGTGGAGTCCAGGGATGAGTTGAAACCATCTCAGAGAAGGGAGCTGCATGAACAAGAAAGTCGAGGGCTCCACAGAAGGATAAAAGAAGGCTCTTCTAATCTTACTTATCTCAGATCTTTTAAAAGAATTGTTTGCTGGGAGTTTTTTTTCTGCTATATATTTATCTGTCATTCATGAATGGATCTAATGATCTGGGGTTTTGCCTTGTTTTTTTGTTCTTCCTGATTCATGAATTTAGGATATAATGTCAGGAGCCACCGTAGTGGTATTAGAAAATTGAGACTGGAGATGTTCTTTACTACAAGGGTGGTGTGACACTGGGACAGGTTGCCCAGTGAGGTGATGGAGGCCCCATCCCCAAAGACATTGAAGACCAGGCTTGATGAGATCCTGAGCAACCTGATCTAGTGCAAGATGTCCCTGCTCACTGTAGGGGGTTGGACAAGACGGCTTTTGAAGGTCCCTTCCAATTCTATGGGTCTATTCTATGATCTATACCAAGGGTTAAGTCTTGTCTCTTCAAAGTCTATGGTAAAACTTCCTTGTACCTCAGCAGCATTGGGATTGTATCCTAAATGAACAGTCTCAGGAAGACTCTCATTTGTAAAATATGCTCAGAGAGAGACAATAATTTAGTCATCAGTGGTCATTTGGCACTTCACTGCACTTCTTTTACACTGCACTCTGCTCAGTCCCTGAATAGTAAGTAAAAATATTCTCCTCTCCAGTATCAATCCTGCTGCTTTAAAATGAGTGAAGAGTATGAAAAAATTATTTAAGAGGGAGCCAGCAAACATATCTACACATCTATAGGGTTAAACTTTCCCAGGACAAGGCGTTCTTTTGTCTTATCAGCATGTTCAGCAGTTGCAAATTCCCATGTATGAGGAAATGTTTTTCATTCAAAGACTATTAACAGCTGTGAAATGAGTTTTAGATACCTGAATATCTGACTGCATGTTTTATATCCTGTTATATAGCATTTGTGCATATACTGATGTAGTTTTCTCATTGTGAAATATGAGTGCACAGTTTTGGTGTGAACTTTAAGAATCATAATCATGAAGTTATTACACAAAAGACATTGCCATTCACAAATTTTGAATTTTGTTGGAGTATATGATGCCTTTTTGTAATAACATTGAATTAAAAACAACAGACATGCATAAAAATTTATTTGGAAGGTGTGAAATATATGCTTATTAAGGAAACAATGTTTTTAATGGTGTCTGCCTTCAAGTACCTTTTAGGTGGTTACAGTTTTATTTCATTCTTCATTTCTTCCTCAAAAATTAAGTGGGTTTTGTATTTGGAGATAAGTCATTTCAAGGCTCAGACTGAACCTTTCTGTCTTCAGACTGCAGCTCCAAGAACTGAAAATATATAACATAATTGTTTAATAAAAAATATGTTTTGGCTGGAAATGGAACCCTCCAAAAGAAAGGCAATGCAGTTCTTGGATGCCTTTGCAACATGAAAGCCTAGTAGGTGGCCAGCAGACATGCTGCTGGAAAACTGGTGGGAATATTCCCAGAACTGCAAGTAAAGCCTCCCTTCTGTGTTCAGGAATCTTGATCTTCTCACACAAACCACAGCATAGGACTTAAATAATCTGTTTATCCAGCATATGGTCCTTTGTGAGGGCCAGATAGAAACCAGCTACTGGATCTTAATGGTGGCTGGTTTTGGGGTGCTGTTTCTTCCACAGGACTTGCTGCCTAGTCCAGGGCCTCAGAGGCATTTTAGCAATGTGAAGGGGTGATTAGAGGCACTTGGGCTGGAATGTATTCTGTAATGATTAATTAAATGAATTTGGCTTATGATGGTTGCTCTGAGAGGCAACACTGGGTTTTGTCGCACTCATTGTCACTGTTTCCCAGGGTGACATTGTCACTCATGAGCTGCTCATTGCTGTGCATGGGGCATGCACAGTGCTCACAGGAATGCAGTGGGGGGGATCAACTGAGAGTTTTCAGGTGCAATCAAAGATATTTAGGGTCAGGAGAGCCAAATCTTTTAAACTAGACTATTGTAGCTGGTATTATTGTGCCTGATAGTTCTGTGTAAGGAGAATCATATTGGCTTGATTTTGCAGGAAAACTGTTTTGATACCTAATTGTTGTCTCCTTCCTACAAAATTAGGGACTAAATCTATCTCAAACACATGAAATCAGATAAATAAAAAGTCTGCTCAGATCTGCCTGCAGTCTATCTTCCTGCATCCTTCTGCCTAGAGCAGAGGAGCCTGATCTGGGCAATTGGTGATTTGAGTTTGTAGTTATTTAGAGATGTGTTTTGAGATTATGAGAGAGTTGAGGCTTTTAAGCCTGGAGAAGAGAAGGCTCTGTGGAGACCTCATAGTGGCCGCCAAACACCTGAAGGGACTACAGGAAAGCTGGGGAGTGGCTGTTTGTCAGCACAAGGAGAAAGAAATAGGTTTGGGGGGCAATAGTTTTAAACTAGAGCAGGGCAGGGTTAGGTTAGACATTAGCAAGACACTGGAACCAGATTGCCCAGAGAGGTGGTGAAGGTCCCATATCTGGAGACATTCAAGGCCAGGCCTGATGAAGCTCTGAGCAACCTGATCTAGTGCAGAATATCCCTGCTCACTGCAGGGGAGCTGGACTAGATGGTCTTTGAAAGTCTCTTCCAACTCTATAATGCTCTTTTCTAATACCTGCAATGAAGTATTGTTTGCATGGACAAACTGTACAATAACAGTCTAAGCATTGTGTGAGCTACACAGAGAAATTGCTGCTTGAATCCAAAGTCAAGTTTTACATTAATGAAAAGTAGGATTTTCTGAAATGAAGCAAGATAGTGCTTGAAGTAAACCCTGATCTCAAAGCAGAAATGTGTCGTATCAGGAGAACATAGCCAAATTGAAATCTCAGAAAACTAATAATTAACAAAAGTTTTCATTGTATGAGATAAAAAGGACATAAGAAAAACTATGATGCAGAAACATTTGCTTGAATGTCATGGAGAATTTGTTGGGTTTTTAGCTTCCCCCACCAGATGAAAACCATGCACATGAGATGCTTTGGACTACATATAAAGTAAAATCATGGGTTCCTGCTGTGATTCTAGCATCTTCTAGAATCTAGTGATTCTAGATCTTCTAGAGCTCAGCAGCCCCAGCATTTGTGGAATGCATTGGAAGGTTACTTAGGCACCATGGCTGCTCCCAAGCAGATGGCAAAACGTATCAAGTTGTGAAAGATAAGGTTTTTTGCAATGGTGTATGGGACTGAGGGAGTTTCTTTGCATTGCATTTTAGGGAACTGGATTCAGATTAGGTAACACAGTGCTTCCTGGTTTGTGTAATGAGCAAAGGGGCACAAAGTGTCTCAGTACAGCACTAGTGATATACCAAAGTGTGTGAGCCCTCCTTCCTCCCTGCATAGGCTGATCCTACACTGCCTTTCTGGGATCGTGGCATGGGGTGGCAGAAGTAATACCACAGGAGAAGTATTTTCTTACACAGTATGTATTAAAAAATGACATAAAGGATGTGAAGTTATCAGGCACAGAGTGTTCATAATGGCCTGAACTGGGATCTTTGACTGTCCAGTGGGTTTATTCTGCAGGTGTTTGCATTTTTTATTAGCACTGTCCATGTTTGTGTAATCACAGATAAGGGGTGACATGTTTCAACAGCTTAAGAGAACTTTGTGAGGATGGTGACAAAATCCCCCAAAGATAATTTCATGTGAAAATGGGAAAAAAGCCCCAGCTTTCTGTGCTCACAACCAAAACATAGTAGCATCTATTCAGTTCTTCCTGTGGTGTTCTTCTGGCACTAATTCTCCCTCTGCTTTTATTCTGCTCATGCCACAATGCACCCATGCCCTGGGGTGAAGACTAGACAGTATCTGAAATGTGCTTACATCCATGTGTCCAGGTCTGCCAAACCAAAGAATGGGGAGAAAATAACAATCTGTCCTGAGGGCCTGCCCCCTCTAAGAGGGAACCCATTGAAACTGTTGGAGCTTTACCCCAGGGAAGGTAGCACTCAAATATCAATTGGCTGTTTTGCTCTCTCTTCATCTTGTTGGGTTTTTTTGTTTTGGTTTGGGTTTTTTTTGTTTCTTATTTGTTTGGGGTTTTGTTGTTGCTGGTTTTTTTTGTTTGTTTTAGGGTTGGGTTGTTTGGTTCTTTTTTTTAAATGTTGGCATTTTCTCCCATAGATTAATAGAATTGTTAGAGTTGAAATGGATGTTAAAGATCATTTGGTTCCAAGGACACCTTCTACTAGATGAAGTTGGTCAAATCCCCATCCAACCTGCAAAGAATATCTGCAAAGAAATATGTTTTCACTGTGTGAAAATAATCTTAGTTTAAATATAGTTGATTTCTACTGTCTGTCCTGATCAGAATAGGTAGTACTTTCTGTGATCAGTACAGCATGCTTAAATAACCTCTACATCAAGTATGAAGATCAATTCCTTTGCTGCCATTATGGTCCTTTTCATTGCCACCTGATTTTTAAAAATGTTTGGGGCCACATTTCGATCTGTCCTTAGAGAATATTTTTCATGGAATAGCAGCACTGACTGGTGTATTTGGAAGAAGAGAAGGTCTTAAATGGTTTAATATTGAATGGGAGGAGGGCTGGTTGTTTTTTAATTTGCTTGCTAAGCATAGAATGGTTTGGGTTGGAAGGGACCTTAAAGATCATTGAGTTCCAACACCCCTGCCTTGGGCAGGGACACCTCCCACTAGATCAGGTTGTTCAGTGCCTTGTCCAGCCTGGCCTTAAACACCTCCAGAGAGGGGGCATTCACAACCTCTCCAAGCAACCTCTTCCAGTGTTTCACTACCCTCACTGTAAAGAGCTTCTTTCTTATATCGAGCCTGAATCTCCCCTCTTCCAATATATATCTGTTATTCCTAGTCCTTCTATCACACATCCTATTAAAATGTCCTATCCCTGCCTTTCTGCAGGCCCCCTTCAGGTATTGATAAGCTACTAAGAAGTCTCCCCTGAGCCTTCTCTTCACCAGGCCGAACAACCCCAACTCCTTCAGCCTGTCTTCATAAGACAGTCTCTCCAGCCCTTTGATCATCTTCATGGTCCTCCTCTGGACCCACTCCAACAGCTCAATGTCCTTCTTATGTTGAAGGCTCCAGAACTGGACACAATACTCCAAGTGGTAACACTTTCAGCCTTTTAAAACTAAGGGATTGGGTCATTTACAAAGGCACAGAAAAACTGTTCAAAAGATCCAATTGCAAAATGCCATTGGCATCAGTTCTTGTCAGAGTCAGGCTGATGGTCAGATCTGATTATCTGAAAGATCTCTCCAGCCTAGGCAATTCTGTGATTCCATGATCTCCAAGGATTGGAACCTCAAAAAGTTCCAGTGTCTCACCACCCTCATGGTAAAGAACTTCTTCCTAGTGTCTAATACAAATCTACCTTCTTTCAGGCTAAAACAGAACATCACATGCTACGCCCCCATCTTTCCTACAGGCCCCCTTTAAGTACTGAAAGGCCACTGTCATGTCTCCCCAGAGTCTTCTCTTCTCCAAGCTGAACAACACCAACTCTCAGTTTGTCCTCACAGCAGAGGTGCTCCAGCCTTTCAATGTTCTTCATGGCCCTTCTCTAGACCCCTTCAAAAGGTCCATGTCCTTGATTGGTTACCTTCTTCTGTGAAGATGTGTTTCTTTATGTCTTCATGATGATGCCTCAACAGGGCTGGAGAGCATCAAAAGAAAATTATTAGACTCTGGCTGGACACAGAGAGAGCTGGATGTGAGGCCATTACTGTCCAGGCTGTCCTGCTAAGGCGGGTGAGAGTCAGCCTGCAGTGGCCTGGGCTCTGTGCTGGACTAATTCAAGTTTTGGACTGGGGCTTGGCCCAGTTCAGTCATCAGGGAACACGAGGTTGTTGGCAAGGTGGGACAGGGACCTTTGGTACTGACAGAGGCCCTGGGTTTGGTTCAGCCCCATGCAAACACCCATGCCGTAAATGAATAATAGCTTTTTTTTTCTCTGTCTGGGCTTTGTTTGCTTTTGCTTTTTCTTGGGACACCGAACTTGTGCCTTGAGAAAATAAGCAAAATGTTTTTAATATTCATGCCACCAATCAGGCAATGGTGACCCATCTAATCTCAATCTATATTGTTGGGACTTTTCTTGGGTAAATCAGCTGTGAGAAAGAATACATTTCTTCTTTAAAGTCCCTTCCCCGCCCCTGCTGTAACCAGTAAGTGTTGCTTCCTGCCCTTCTGCTCTCTCAACACCGCTTCCCTTTCCTGTTTGGGTTGCAAGCCTTCGTGTAGGCTCCTGGCTTGTCCCTCAGCCAAATTTGTCTTCTGCTAAACAACCAGGTGAAATAACCTTTTTAGGTTTAAAGCAGACACGCTAGACTCCTGCGTGTCCTCCTGTGGGATTACCTGACCAGGGCTTCCACCATGGCAGGCACGTAAGTATCTGGGGACTGTGCAGGAGGGCAGGGAATTTGTTGACCAGGGTTAACGTGACTGGATGGGAAGGAGAGCCTGTGGTAAATAAAGGCAGAAGGTCTGCATTTTGGCTGTTAGCTTCACAGGATAATTTACAATTGTGCATAATGGTAATTGAGCTTTTATGGCCATGCTACATTAATACGTGTCCCCTGACTGACTAGTGAGGGCAATCCTCCTTAATTCCTGGTCTGCCCCCAGCAGCTCCAGGGGAATTTTCACAGGTTTATTTGCATTTCTTCTGGGATTGAAGGGAAACCCAGGCAAAGCCAGGCCAGCTTTAATGACAGACTTTTATGTTGGTTTCCTATATTTGTGTATGAGTCTGTCTCTCCCGATTGTTGGTTACAACTATGGTCTTTCAAAGCCTTTGTTTAAAGTGGTGTTCTCCTGAAACCTGGATGCGTGAGAGCTCTCAGTTACGTATTTTCTCTTGACAGTTCAGTTTTGAGTTTCGTATTATGCGTGTTTTACAAGGCTAGTTACTTCTTCTTTTTGTTTCAGTAACCGAAGGGTGAAGGGAAGTAGTTTATATAAATAGCAAACAAATCTAGTCCAGTTGCCTGTTTGCTGTTTTATTAACTAATGGGATTTATAGTGTTTCCCCAGGCCATTTACTTGACTTATTTTTAGGATCTTCTAAATGTTTACTTGATATTTATTTTTTGGGAATGTGCAAAGTGTATCTTTGAGGTGCTTTGTGAAGGCTAAACATGAACCACAGAAAGAAGTGTTGTGTGACTTAAAGCATTAAGGGAGCAGTAGAATTTTTCCATCTAGAGACAGCAGTGACCCTACCTGCTCCAAGCAGGTAGAAGTTGAATGGAGTTTCCTGGAGCTTGACATTCTTGCTACCTGACAGCAGTGGCACTTCTCTGAATCATTGGATTGGACTTCGTCTATGAAGTGCCTTTTGCAAAGTAGTTCTCTTAAAGCATTTCTTTTACTAAGATGCTAAATTGAGATACCAATGACTGGAGTTCCCCTTAGAATAATTTACATTCTTTATGCTTGCAAAACACACCGGAAAAGTGACGGCATAAAATTAACTCCATCACCTAGTTTCAAAATCTCAGCAATCTAAACTAAGCTGATGTGCCAGCTTATGAGGACATCAATCTGCAGCCTCTCCCCTGGCCATAAATCCACTCTGACAGATGTGCTGTTTAAATGCCACAGTGGACACTAAGAGGTCAGGGCTCTCTGTGGACGTTCACTGGTGGTGTTGAGGACAAAGCTGCTCTGGAATGAAAGTCAAGCCCAGGTGGAGCATCCTTTCCACTGCATTGTCATTTTGCATTTTTTTGTCTGTTTATTTATTTTTTTATTTGTGTTTCTATTCACATCACCCATGCTCAAGAGCACTGAGAGCTGACAGAGGGTTATGCAAGCTTCTCTGCTCATGCCAGCATGGCATATGCGCTCCCAAATTTAGCAACTCATTTCCCGAAGTCCTGGCTTAGTGTGAGATATGGGTGCCTCATGAGCTGTCTGATTTTTGGATCATAGAATCCTAGAGTTGGAAGGGACCTTCAAAAGCCATGTAGTCCACACCCCCTGCCTTGAAGAGGGACATCCTACACTAGATCAGGTTGCTCAGAGTCTCATCGAGTCTGGTCTTAAATGTCTCCAGGAATGGGGCCTCCATCTCCTCTCTTGGCAACCTGTTCTGGTGCTTCTCTACCCTCATGGTGAAGAACTTTTTCCTAATGTCTAATCTAAACCTGCTCTGCTCTAACTTAAAGCCATTGTCCCTCATCCTATCATTACATGCTCTGAAAAACTCCCACTGCAGGTGGTGTTTGCTGTGGTTCACAACTGAAGAATCTGCCATGGATGCCTGTTAAGTGCTGACTTGGCAATTCACACTGTGTATGCCAGTGTAACAAGGATTCAAAATCAGTGTCTCATTTCTAACAAAAAGAAGAGTAACCCTTTAATATTCTTCTTTGTGCAGATGATCTGGTATTCATCTTGTTCATGTTAATGCTGTTAGTACTAGTTCTTCCATTTCCTGCTTCATTTAATACCTATTTATCTTTCAGGTGTGTCACAACTCCTTATTTACCAGACTCAATCTCTTTCAGAGCTGTTTATGAAGAAGTCTTTGTGTTTGTACTGTTTCCTCTGTATCATTTAATATTAACCTCTTTAGATGTGGAACTTCAACAGAGGAGGAAGGTGTTTCTCAGGCACCTGCAGCAGATGCAAAGTGCAAAACAGTCCATCTCCCACTGGCAATTCAGCCAAAGCCCAGCTCCAAAACCACATCATAGAATGTATTGAGATGGAAGGAACCATCAAAGGTCATCTGTTCCAAGCCCCCGGCAGTGAGCAGTGACATCTTGTGCTAGATCAGGTTGCTGAGAGCCTCATCAACCCTAGACTTCGATGGTCTTCCATGTCTACATTAAAATTAAGGAGAACAAAAATAGCAGCCTAGGAGCTGAGCTTTGTTTCAGGATGACTGGGGACAAGGGCTGTGCCACAGTGGAGACTGACCTTGAGTGAGTACCAACTGACCTCTGGGTCCATGGGTTCGTGTTTCAAGGGGTCCCATGAGATAGATCTCAAAATCAAATGGAGATAGTGGTTGTGGCACCTCCACATTATATATGAAAACATGACTGCTCTTTTTCAAAATGTCTTCTAGAAAACATTCAGGTGCCTGCATGTCTCTTGAGGAGTAAAAGCTCCTAACTGAATGTGAAGTCCATATGGACTATTATCCTGTGATTTGTTACAAGTTTTGTAAGCATGATTTAGTGACCCTCCAAAATCTGTATTATGTTGGCTCTCAGAGAACATGTTTTAAACCCCTCATGTCACTCCTGTTGATTTCTTGGGCTGGTACAGGATGGGGGAGGCTTGGATAGGGTTGGGATAACCTTTCACCATAGCAGGGTCTGCACAGGGTCACTGGTCATAGACAAGCTCAGTGACTCAGTACCATGCTCTGCATGAATTTTGTTTGTAAGAGTATACCTTATAAGCAGAGAGTAAAGGACAATGAAGGAGCAGTGCAGCTAGACATCTCAGTCTGGGATGAGGTCCTTCAGAGACTTGCTTTTTTTCTGTTTATTCTCTGTGCCAGGTCTTTCGTGGATATGCCTGAGCCACTTTGTTGTCTACATGAATAACCCTCTGGGCTAAGTAGAGGGAAGCAGGAGGACTTTCACCCAATCCCTAGCTCCTCCACTCCAGCCTCCACAGGAATTTCTGTCATTTCATTTCCCCTTATATTTCCTTCTCCTCTTTAATTACTGGCAGTCTGCCAGATAATGGCAAGTAGCCCCATTAAGTCTCATGTTATCATCCACAGAAAGTACAGATATTTTTGCTAAACTTCCTGGTGTTATATTTTCATAATTGTTTGTAGTTTTCTTTTTGTAGTGAGACTTTGGCAATATGTCCTTGGTGAATATTAGAATTTAGGTGCAAAGGGATCACTAGGAAAAACTCTTTCTCCTCTGCATACTAATAAGATGTCTCAAATCTGCCCCAGAGCATTCCGCAGCTCACAGGAGTCAATGTTATGCACAGATACTAACACTCTTGTAATTAAAACCCCTCCATGATGCAATTTTTACCTTTTTTGCAAGTAATTGCATGTGGTGTATGAGTCTGATGATTAAAATGTTAATTTTACTTTAAAAATCAACAGGATAATTAATAATATTTGGAAAGGTTTGTGAAACTTGATGGATCTTCTCCAATACATACCTATTTTTGTTGGCTTTTGTGTTTTGATAAGAAATTAAGGCAAGTTCTAGGATCTAATGTCATGACTCTGTGTATAAATACTGATATATTCCAGACTCTTCTCATGGAGAAGTGTGACTGCACAGAAGTGTGACTAAACCTCATATATATTACCTGTTATGCGTAGTTGACATAAGTACCCCCAATGGTATGTGGTCCCAAAAATAACAGAAAATTTTGCTGAAGCTTCATGAAACCCATGTTGCTTGATTTTCAATTGAAATAAGGTATTCCAAAGAGGATAGCAAAGAGATTCTCACTGACCTTTGTAAGAGGAACATTTTCTGGCCTGTTTTCAGGAAAGGCCCATAAAGTGGCAGTAGGAGAGCTGTTGTTTTGTGGGTAGGATGAGCAGAGAGTCTTCAGGCATAAAGAATTACACCTTCGTTTGGGGTGAGACAGCAAGCCAGAAATGGGTCCCTCGGGGCATTTTAGGCTTTGAAAGATTGATGAAGGGCTTTGCAGCAAGGATTTCCCTCATGCTGCACTTGTTTTATGTTCCTTTCTGTTATTTCACTGGAGGCCAGATAACAGGCTAAATCCTGTTCCCATTTAAATGAATGATGAAAAACTTCTATGGACTGCAAGGAGAGCTTTATGTTACAGTAGCAATTGGTTGTCATGCCTTAAATATTGCTTCTGGGATCTGCATCTGAATTTCTGTCATGGGGTTATAATGGGGTTCTTTGCTACAGTTTCCAGGGGCAGCAAAGACTGAAGGCAAAGTCCCTGTATCTGCTGGACTCTGACATGAGACAAGGCCACAATGAGGCCCTCAAGTCTATATGTTGTAAGAGTAGTTTCATTAATTTTAACTAACTAAGGAACACATGGCAATTGTAGGTCCCAAAATTCATCTGAAATGGAGATAACACTGAGTCCTAGACTCGCTCTGATAGAAGAGCAAGAGTGTGCACTTTGCTTAATTCAATGGAGCAACGCCCATAGCAACCAGTAGGACTCATGGAGAAGGACCTGGTGTCACACTGTCTGAGTCTGACTGTCCTGGGGACCTTGTATTTTGGGAATCCACTGGGTGGGGAGTTGATGCACCCCTGGGCAGTTGATGCTTCTCCCAATCTCCAGAGCTGTGGGTGGCATGAGACACCAAGCAGCACAGTCAGGTGGGCACCATGCAGCCACAGGACTATACCAGAGGTTATTTTTAGCCATTCCGCTTCACATGGCAAAGATAATCCAGCGTTCTTGCCTTTTTGCTGGTGCATTGCTCCCCCTTTTGTGACTTCAAGGCAGAATGAGCATCCCCAGGTGAGTGTGGAGGATGCAGGCAATAGTGCCACTCTTGCTAGTTTGTAGCTCTTGCAGCAGTTGGAGGATTAGTGAGGCTGGAGTGAGCTCAAGTCTGTCAGCTGCTTCTGTCAGATACAGAGAAGCTGCCACGAGACATTAGCTTACCTTAAAAAAAGGAGATGGAGAGGTATTTCCTGGGTAAGTGCATCAGCAAAGGTGCAGCTGTTCCCAGGTACCTTGCAAAAAAACCCCCAACAAATTAAAACAAGGCAACAACAACTGGTGGATGAGCTTGATTTTATAAACTCTGAAGAATATAGATAAAATTATGTTCAGACTTGCTGATCTGAATATACTGATCATACATTTCAGTAGCAGGATCTAGCTTTTTCCATGCTACATAATAAAAACACACTTTGTAGATTTTCTTACATTGTTCTTTCCAGAGATGTCTGCCAGCATCTCTGCTCCTTCTCTAAATGCCTTGGATGGTTTCCAGGCTCTTACACACAGCCTGGAGGAGGTGTGTGGGCTACCTGGAGGGCTATGTAAAGTGACTGATAAACCCAACGTCACCAGGAGAGTGGTGAGACACTCACACAGGTCATCCAGGGAGGTGGTGGAGGCCCCATCTCTGGAGACATTCAAGGCCAGGCTTGCTGGGGCTCTGAGTAACCTGTTCTAGTGCAAGATGTCCCTGCTCACTGCAAGGGAGTTGGACTAGATGGCCTTTGAAGATCCCTTCTAACACTACAGTTCTATGATTGCATGATCAGTAGACTTTTGTATAAAACATGGGATGTGTGTGCCTTGGAAATCTTCTTGAGACCCCCAAATCAGAAAAGATTGGGAAATGCTGCTGTAATTTACCCGAATCTTCTTCACACTTGGAATAATGTGCTCCCTCTCATGAAAAAGATGACAGTGATGGAGCTGGACATGCAGCAGTTGATATAATTTAGAAGTAATGGTGATGGAATTTGGTGGATGGCAGTGCAGGTATATGGGTTAGCACAACCCAGGAGCTTCTCCTCTGTTTGTTTGTTGCTGATGTGGCATTATGGAGGCAAGACCAGAACAAATAATTTGATGCAAGAGGGAGAAACAAAAAGATTTGAGTGCAAATCTGATTAGCACTTGGTATTGTGTTGCTAAAAATATTTTACTACAACCTGGTCTAAGGAAGAGAGGAACATATATAGGTATAAATATAAGTATAATAAAACAGTAATGACCTTAAGATTTCTGCAGGACATAAATCCTAAGAGTTTTATTTAGGCCTAAGACATGGTATTTGCTTGTTGAAATCCTTGATGTATTTCAAGATCACAATTCTCCAGTATTTGGAGGGTTCACTTTTTAATTTGTATCAGGAAAGTGCCTAAGAAGTCAAAGTAGGAGCTGAAATCCTGATCCTTGTTTACATGACACCTCAGTAGTATTTCTGTATTTCAGTCGCATTTATTGGACATGAAGGGTGTGTTTTATAATGAATCTAGTATATGTGTATTAGTTGTGAATATGCAAGCAAGAACTGATGAATACTTGTGAATCTGCAAAAGAAAAATAGTTATTAATGCTATATGAAATTATTGCTATTTACTGGCATGCAGGCATTTGTGAATTCCCCTTCCCCACTTTCTTTACTACTATGATGAAGGAAAAACAGGAGTTCCTCCAGGTTTTCCACCATGTATTGTGGGGCTTTGAAGTGCGTCACTGGGTCTGGGTATTAGGCATCAGCTGGATTAACCTAATTGATTTCTTCAGTTTACCTAACATGGCTTTTGGTTCAAGGTCTGCTTGCTTCCAGTTTTAAATATGTAACTCATCTGTGGATGTCACATTTATTTCATCAGTAAGCTGTAAAATATTGCTCAGTTTTCTTTTTTTTGTGTGAAGCTTCATTCGCCAACAGGTACATAAAATAAATGGAGCATCCATGCTCTTGGACTGTGTTCATAATATTGTGTGATGCAAGTTATTCCTCAAGACCCAGTATTTTTATATAAAATACATTTTCAGTTCGAAAAAGCGGCATACTGGAGCTTTTTTAAGCCTATGGACAGCTACAAGCCAGCTTTAATTTAACAGGCAGATTGCATTCAAAGGATTAGCAGATCTCTTATAAAACATATGTTGTAAGCAGTTCTGATAATATCTGTTGGTTTCTTTTTCTTGAGATGTTTTCAGTCGTATGCACCAGATTCACCATGTTTTTTCCCCCCCGATTTTGTTTTTTGCTCTGCAGTGAACAGAGTATTTGCCAAGCCCGGGCTTCAGTCATGGTCTATGATGATACCAGTAAGAAATGGGTGCCAATCAAACCTGGACAGCAGGGATTCAGCAGGATCAACATTTACCACAACACGGCCACTAACACCTTCAGGGTAGTTGGAGTTAAACTACAAGATCAACAAGTGAGTAACTGCAATTGAGTTTCCTGTAAATTAAGCTTTGTTCTGTTTGATACCAGCAGCCCTATGCTTACCACAGCCTAGCAACATTTCCTGCTCCCTGCAAGGTGCCTACAACTCTGTTTATTCCTCTCATTCAGTTTTTGTCTAATTTTATTGTGCAGAGAAGGTAGCATAATTTGTTATGGCTTATTTCCAAAAAGAGAACTTTTGACAAATGCCAGGGTGATCTTAATGTTATTTTTCCTCCACCCATTATTGCTTGTGAGATGAATCTTGTTTCATTCTGCAGCCTACTGTCAGCTCCCCCAAACTTACTTTTTCCTTTTTTTTTTTTTTTTGTTTTTAATGCTATGTATGAAAAATGAAAGGAAATCCATCATTCTACACTGCCATCTCCTAAAGGGTGTTTGTTACATTGCTGTGATATGTAATTAGTTCCTCATAATGCAGTTTAAATTCTTAGGTGCACACTGTTATCTGATTTACAGCAGCCTAAGTCTGCAGGACCTCCTTGAGTATTAAAGGAGCTATATGGGATTTAGATAATCAGAACTGGGATTAGACCCTCCTCAGCCACTAGACCCTGGCAGCCTGACTCATACTGGATGGTGGGTGCCATCCATAACCAAATGTCATGTTTACAACTTAAATTACAGAAATATACATGGGGGGAGAGGTGATGCTGTATTTTTGTGCCACTTCCACTCCAGAGCAGACATTTCAGCAATGGGGACTTACTCTGTGTGTTCATGTGAGGCCAGTGCAGTGGTGGCAGCCTGGACAGCCCACTTTCCACACTCATCTAAAGCTCTCAGCCTGGCTGAAAGTGGGTGATTGATTTTCTGTTGGTTCAGACCACAGCGTTGCCTCCTGGGAAGGCAGCATAAGATGGATGGGCCAAGCCAAGCCTAGCCTAGCTCCAAGCCAAACTAAGCCTAGCATCAAGCCAAGCTGGAGATTGGGAGCTGGGGTGTCACCACCTCTCAGCTGCCAGGAGGGTTAAATTGACTGATCTGCTGATGGAAATGCTGGTGGTGTCCCTTTATTGTCATGATGCTTGGCCAACCGGGAAAGCTAGTCAAGTTGCCTACTAGAAGTGTTTATGGCTGCTAATTTTAATGATTATTAATGTTGCTGCATTTTCCAGATAAACAGTCACTTTGAAAAAGTAAAAAGCAGAATAGAAACAGGTGAGGGTTTTAGCACATGGGTTTTCAGACCCTTACAGGTGTTTTGAAACATCTACTATATCTTTTGCTACTACTTTCATCCTTCTCAGTAATGGCATGATATGTACTTCCATGTCAAAAAAAGGAAAATATTTTTTGAAAATAAATGAAATGCAGTGGCTTCTTAGATGTGGAAACCAGTGCTGCTTTGTAGCAGGCCATGCTACCTCTTAATTTTATGCAGCCAGCAGGCAAATGTAAGTTATTTTCATGTGACTGTAATTTAAGATGTGTTTTAATAGGTGATATCAAGCAAGCAAAGTCATAAAGTCTATGTATGTATGCAAGGGAGACTATATACCAGAGGTCTGTCTTATTCAGAGTATGCAATTTCAAGAGCAATTTAGATCTGTCCTATAAAGATGATTTATATTAACTGTAACATCTTTGCTTGTAAATGCTGCCACTTACAAGGAGGCTGCATGCCATCTAAAAATCATCTCAATTCATAAGGAAGCAGATAGAAGAATGTATTTTTCTAGAGTTTAAAGATTAATAATGCTCCTTCAAACAAATGAGAGCACAGGCTACTTTAGTCACTGAAAACTGTCTAAAAGAAAGAAATCCCCTTAAATAGAATTATAAAAATTATGTATTATGGACAGAATACATTCAAGACAGTGTAGCAAGACGTTTTAAAAGGAATGTTATCGAAGTCTTAAGATCCAGAATTTAATTTATTTTATGAATCTCACATGGAGTCATAAACTTGCTTTCCTTGCCGAGTATTTGCACTTAACAAGAAAAGAAAAGAATTTCAGTTAGAATTTCATTTGCTGCTTGCTGTCTGGTTGTTCTAAATCACACTGAAAGTGAGGTTTTAGTAAAAGCTGCTGCTTTGCCAGAAAGCCACGTTTTTCAGAGAGGACCGGTAATCTGGCATATACTGAAGCTAAGGAAGCTACATGGATTTCCAAGAAGTGAAAAACTTGTTAAAAATACGTAACACAACACAACACAGGAGTTTTAAGTTTGGTTACATGCTGTTTGGCAAGATGTAGGCTCGAGTCATCTTCATGACTTTACCCCTAACTGCCTTTAATGTTATCCTTTTTATTTTTTGTTGATTTATATTACACTTCTAATAATCTCTCTCTTTAATTTTCATTCCCCCTCCTTTTTTTATATTCAGTTATCTTCTTCTGTAGGCTTCTTTTGTTGCCTTTCTCTAGCTCCCTTTCTATTTCCTGCCCCTTTGTTGGTCCACATGTTGAGTTTCTGTCACTGTCTTCTCATCCTGCTTTACCTTATCTGCGTTCATCATCCATCTTCTTTAGCTGACGCTGTCTAAAAAGTTCACCACAGAGAAATAAGGGGTTTAGAGTCATAGAAGACGATCATTGTTCTCACCACTGGGAAGTGGTCACCCAACTTCTTGCTCTCCTGAAGTGCTGGGGTCGTGCTGAGTTACAGACCAGCAGGTTGTGAACAGATCAATATTGCCTGCACAGACACCTGCGGTTATGTAGACTCCTACTGGCACAACCAGTGATCTTCAGAAAACCAGAAGTGAGACTTTCAGAGCTTTGAGGTAGCCACTGAGGCCAGCATGGGTTGTTTGAGGCCAAGGCCAGATCAATATTGCAGTCACTTGGCTCCTGATAGGAAATCAATGCTTTGCAGCCTTCATTTTCTCAAAGCCCAACAGTCACAAGCAAAGCCATGCTGCGACCTGTTGTAAGCTTGCCAGTTGTAAAGGTGAAGTTTGTTAGCTTCAGTCACCATGCAAGAAGTAGACAAAGCTAAAACATACAGATCGTCCATCTTTGGGGCTTAGCTGATGAGCAGTAGCTCCTCAGTTTGGAGTCCTCATCACCTGAGGGTTTTGAAATTATGATTTTTACATCTAGTGATTTCATCTGAGCACGATCTCATCACTGAAAGGCATGTGCTGAACAAATAGAGGGGGAGGAGGGTGCAAGTCAAAAGTGAATCATATCTCCTGAGGGTTTGGTGTCTTGATGTGAATGTGAAAACAGGGCCTTTGGGGAAGGTGAGACCTTTTACATTTGAGCCTAAGCCAAACCTGAAACAGACAGCATTCTTGAGATATTAACTGAACCACAGTGTTTCAAAAATAAAGAACCAATTAATCACCACTGTAATTTATGAGAAGTTGGCTTGTCAAGTTTAGGCCTGCTACAGAAATGAGCTGGCCTCAGCTGCAGCAGTTTTTAGTGAGTGGGGTCAGAGCACTGGGAGCATGGCATGACCCCAAGCTCAAAACAAACTTCTAAACCATTTCATACCCTGGAGAAAGAAGCAAGTACTTGTTCTGGTTTGATAAGCAAGAGTAAGGTTGCTATGTCTTGTGTTGGAGCTCCTTTCATCATCTTGGTAGTGGTTACATCTTAGATGTGGTCCTCAGGGCTCCTTAACCCCTTCTAACCCTAGTCCTGTGAGTCCTGTCAAACACATTATCTGCTGTAGGGCAGGGCTAGTGCACTGAGTTCTGTCTGGCTCTTTCTCTGACAATGGCATGTGATCATCCCCCAAAAGATAGCAACAGCTGTTGGCACTGACTGCTGATCTGTCTACAGGATCCACACAGTTGGCTCCCGTTGAAGTGCTGTAGAAAGCACAAGCAAGTAATAGATTTTGCAAAATAACCTTGTGAGTCCCTGAGACTTGATTTGAACTGTTGTAAATCTCCACCCAAATGTGGATTTTCTGTCATCAAAACACACACTGCTCTACCCTAGTGCCATGCAGGAGCCACCACGTGAATTGCCTCTAAAAATGGAATTAAATTTTACCAAAGCATTGGACTCTTTCTTCTCTACTGAAAACAGAACTGTTTTTTAATCTTCACTCCTCTCTTTCCAATCTCAGGTAGTGATTAATTACTCAATTGTCAAAGGACTGAAGTACAATCAAGCAACACCTACCTTTCATCAATGGCGCGATGCACGGCAGGTCTACGGCTTGAATTTTGCAAGCAAAGAAGAGGCCACCACGTTCTCCAATGCAATGTTGTTTGCTCTCAATATTATGAACTCACAAGATGGAGGTAAATTAACAGCCAATGTGTTCTTTATTAATCTCTGACATTTTCCAGTGCTTGTTATCAATCACTTGGTGCAGGTGTGTTGGACAGCATGCTGATGCAGAACATTGGTCTCTGGTAGACAGCCTTTAGATCACCATTTGCAGTGGTATGAATGGTAGGTGTTTTCAGGTTTTATTCACTTGCCTTCTAATTTTTCATGGTGCCTTAACTCACAATAGCAAATCAATGCTTGTTTGGAAATGCCTCAGAAGTCATGCAGCCCCATGGATTGAGGTGGGGTCTAATTTTTCATGGTGCCTTAACTCCTGATAGGAAATCAATGCTTGTTTGGAAATGCCTCAGCAGGCAGGTAGCTCCACAGATTTAGGTGGATCTGTGTATGTGGTGCATTATAGGAAAGACAGCAGAAGACAACTTTAAATAAGCAGAAGCTGGAGTAAAGTTATCAACATTTTATAAGGAGGATCCTGGAGCTGGAACTTCCAATGTGCTGGATATGAGCTACAGCGGCTGGCTCTTGCAGGTTGCCTTTCAAAGGGAGGAGTGCATGATGTCGTGGTTATTTCAGAAGGTAAAACACAAATGCTTAGTGCTCTGAATGTTGTCTGATGTTGTTCTGAAGTACTATATTTAAATGCCATTTAAGTTTATGGCGAAGTTTATTATGCTGTGAAATTCCCCCTGCTCTTGCTTGACAAAGACCCAAAGTAAAGTACTGTTTTTTCAATGTAAACCAGTTTCTGGCTCACAGTATCTGGATTAAGTACTGCCCTCAGTTACACACCTATGAACTCCTTCTATCTCCTGGATGGTAACAAAAAGCAATCTTTACACGGTGTCTTTTTTCTTGCAAAATATACAGCATAGCCCTATTTTCCTCTCAGTCAAGTTTTTGTATGTCCCACTGCTGTCCTGCTTTCACTGCAGTGTTCACTGGCAATGGGCAGCAGCTCTCTAGAGTGAGGTTGTCTCCTAACAACCTTCAATACACAACTATGCTTACTTAAAGGTGGATTTGTAGTATAAAAGTTCATGTATTTTCTTCTGCTATTTCCATTCATCCCATGAACCTATGCAAAAGTCATGAAAAATCAAGAGATGTCCCTAAATTCTGAGCTGTGTTTAGTTCTGCTGCCTTTGGCTTGATGCTGAAGCTCTGATTGTACCACAACAGGAGACTTGAGGAGGAAATGTGACCAGCATGCATTGCTCCTAAACACATGTTAAGTCTGAAGAGTTATAAACTATGTGGCAGCTCATATATGCTCAATCCTTTTAGACTTCAAGATGAGACTCCAAATTTTTTATGCTTTGATTATGGTCTTGAGGTAGTGATTTGTTTAATGTCTGTGATGACTTTGCATTTCTTCTGAAAGCTCAGAGGTATTTTTCCTAGCTATATTTTTCTCATCAAAGGGAGTGGAGTTTTTGCAGGATTTTGAGGTTGCTTTGTGGAAATGGAGTCTCAAGATGAGAATTCAATGGTCTTGGGCTAAAATTACAGAAACTGTCTTAAAGTGATCACCTTAGTTATGTTAGCTACTCTTAGGAAAGAACAGCAGGTATTTTTGAGGACTTGAAAAGCCCATTAGACTTCTGAGAATTTTATCAAAATGTGGCAAACAATAATTTTCATTTTGGGGGTTCTTTTATAAATTTACTCAACATGCTGAAGTTTCTTAGATGTTTTAAAGACATAAGATAAACCCTGTGCTGAAGAGCTTGTGTTTAAAGTTTGTAGCTGTCACATAGAGAGACATGAACTGGCTCACAGATGAAAAAGTTTGGGAAACATTCAGTGTTCAGCAGCCCCTTTTCTCTCATACATGAAGTGTTAAAAGTATCAAATATTACCAGTTGTCCAATTTTTTTACAGTTGAGCTTGTCAAAAACTGAAATTTGGTTCGAAGGAAATTTCAGCCTTTGTGGCTTTTTAAGAAATCGTCGGACTCTATGAAGCAAATCCATAAAATATTAAATTTTATAAAAATAATTTTTTAAATTACAAAATGCATTTCCATAAATATTTTTATTTTAAATCCTATTAGCTACAAATTGGTAATAGATTCTGTTGAAGACTTCTATATCATCATAAGTTTCACAGTTACTGTAATGATCTCAGCATGCAAGCTGACAGCAAAATTACATAATGGATATAAAGTGTTTTTTCAGCTCTGCTCTTCTAGGCTTATATGGAACATAAGTTTTAGTGGGCATAAATAAATACAAAACAGGAATTAATATCAATGCACATATCCATAGATCTTTTCAGGCACAACCACTGCCTGCCTTCTCCATCCATTGTGCTGTCTTGCTCTATCGTATGAAAAAATCATTAGGAAAAGAAAATGTATTTATCATATCTAGGCATCCATGCAGTACTTATGCAGATGTATGATTGTGTCCTTATGCAAATAAAACACAGCTTTAAGGAGTACATTTGTATGCACAGAAATGCTCACACAGTAATAAAAGCCTTAATCAAAAGCAGTTTCCTTTGGCTTGTTCTCAGTACAGAATATCCTATCTATCTGCTGGCTCTGTAGTTGGGGATATGCTCTGGTATTTCTACTGTTTACTTGTTCGGTGTATTCCCTGCTGAGACATTACTGTGTTTAGGTACTGCTAATTTTCCCATCGTTGGGTATGGATTCTGGCTTTCATGGCTGCATCTACCTTCCTTCTACCTCCCACTTGCTTAGACTAAAATTAATCAGGGGAGACTACAGCAGAGAATCTGCATCTCATCTTCAGCAGACGTGGAGTCAGGGTTCTGCAACGTTTGGGAAAATAGCTAGTCTAAGTCTCAAAGCAATGGTGTGGGCTTTTGAATGGTGCATTAAGCTGAATTAGTTTTAAAAAAAAAATTATAGCAGACTGCTATAATGCATTTTGGGGTATTGGGAATATTTTTAGGTAGTGCTGACTTTGAAATGAATGAATCACTTCAAATGAATATCCAGTTATGAGCTAGTGTTGAGAATGACTGTGCTGTCCCACTTCTTCACGAGTTTATGCCTCCCAAGATCATTCACTGCAGGCACTGATCTCTCTGTGCTGATTATATGGGGCTCTAGTGAAAATTAGAGCAAGTGCTTTGATTCTTCCTAGGGGACATCCCAAAATTTGGGAAAGTTAAGACAAAGCTCATAGCCTGAACTTGCTGCCCAGTGGTACTTCTGCAGGGGATTAACTCCTACTGTAACCAGCGCAGGGGAGGTCTAGTTGTCTTCTGTGTGACTCCATTCCGAGTGCTGTGATTGGGAGCATATCCTTGGGGTGGGGTGAAGCCAAAGGTGCAGCACAGGAGCTAAACATAGATTAGTCTACTGCTTTTTAGGAATGCTAATGATCATGTTAGGTGCAATCTGAAACGAGATAAAATAAGACTGAACAAAAAAATAATAACAGATGTGTACTGTCCTTTCTTTAGAGGCTGACAGTTGCCTCACTGAATCACAGTCGTTTACCTGCCAGCTTGTTTATATGCCTAATTACTTTGATTTCCTTGTAAGTCTCTTGGATCTACTCTCAATAAAACCTGAAGAGCTGGTCCTGAGCCAACCTGCAGAATGAGAGCAAGTGACAACATTGACTTGCTCATTACCAGGCTCTTGCTTAAAACCATTAGGATGACAAATGCCTTCCCAGTAAATTTCTTTTCTTTCCTGGGTATTAACTTTGTGAAGCCAGGCCTTTTACTTGACTGAGTTATCTGATGCAAGGGGTATCACCAGTTTACCTTGTGCAGCCAGGTTTCACTGGATTCAGAGTTATCACCTCTTCTCACTCAGGGATATTGCAGGGAAAAGCATTTTGTACAAGTCTCATCCACAGGCTATTTGGGAAGCAGAGAAGGTTCATGTTCTTCTGGGTTTCCATCCTCTTAGATTTAAAAAATGCAATGACCTGTGCAAGCATGACTCCATTACAGGAGCAAGGCCGAAGGCAAGGGTATCAGTAAGCTATAATGGGCAAGTTCTTGCTTGGCATAATTCTGTAGGAAAAGCAGTAGCACCCAGGTGAAGGTAGAAGGTAATTCTTTCGGCCAGGCTTAACAGAGCCTGTATACTCAGTACTTCCCCCAGAGAGTGGTTACACTTCCCTGAAAGAGGGAGTGGAACTACTTGCTCTCATTTCTTGCTCCCCAAATTACCCCAGGGACAGGCAAAAGAATGGCTTCATTTTTTTCCATCTTTATTTGCTCACTTCAGACACTGTTCCTGACAGCACCTGCATGTTTCCTTGCTGCAGAAGGAGGCAGTGGCTCAGCTTTGTGACATAGCGTGACCAGCTCTGAGAGCATCCTGGGCTTCCACAGCTTAAAACTCAGTACTTCCTGGAGACAAATTTAGTCTGATGTACACAGCCAACTGATAAATGCTGCCTGTGACATAGTGAATATATTTTAGCTTTTCTTTTGATGTCCTTGCCGTGGGGTCTTGACTAGTTATTGTTGACTTACAGTGCAAGAAAGTCTGATTTCGAAACATAATCACCATGCGCTGGAAAGCCTTGTGGTATGCTGTTGAGTTAGCTATAAGTTAAAGAGGTCAGCTGCCTGATCTGACTGTGAAGGAAGAAGTTAGAGGAAAACTTGTAGAAGAGGTATTTTCTTGTTCTGAGTGTAAGTTGCTTGAAGATCATACAATACTGACGTGAGGGTTACAGTGATGCAGAGTTCAGCCTCATCTTGAGGCTTCATAAACCCAGCTTTAATTCTACAGGGGACAATGTTTTGGCAGTCAGAAGGATGCTCCTCACTCCTCTTCTGATGAGCAGATCTGACTTTTCTTTTTGGAATATTTGACATGTATTTGTCCAGCTTCCCTTCCCATAAATTTGATTTGATGAAGTTTTTTGGAATTTGAGATCTTTTTGCATTCCTTTATTCATTCTGCTCTTTTCCTCAGCCAGAAGTGACTGCATTTCTGTACAGCTGGGAGGAAGTTCCTTGAAAAGCACTATAAACCCTCCAAAACAGGGGGAGAAAAAAAGAAAAAAAGTGTTGATTCATCAAACAGCAAAGTGTCAATATTATAACATACATTTTCTTTCCTAGTTAGATGCATATAAGTCTTTGCATGGTTTCTGTCAATGCAGTACATGTGTGAAGATTGTGGTGCACTGGATTTCAGACCAAAGCCCACACAATTTTTTGTAAAGTTATATTCAGTTTATTTTTCCATTAGAATTTTGCCAACTAGTCCTGCATCTCTCAATATTTCAGTGACACTAAAATGTCACTGCTTGGGAAACCAGTTGGCTGCATTCCTCTTCTACAATGTAGTCAATGTTTTATTTGATAATGCCCCAAGAACTTCCCAGCACCACAGAGGACACAGTGTGGGGAGACAAAAGACTTGCATCTTCATTACAGTACTGCATAATATATACAATAACTCATCTATAATGGAGGGGACCCACCACAGAACACAATGCCAACTTGCAGACAGCTGTATCCAAAGCCCTGCTGGTGTAAAGAGATCCCTGCCCCATGTGAGGCTCTTCACAGACAGTGCTGCACGCAAGTGTGTAGGGGCAAATTATAAACCACTGTGTTGGTATATTCCGTACGTGTTATACTTTTAAGTGAGGTGATGAGGAACTCAAACAGTTTGCCCAGAGAGGTCATAGAGGCCCCATCCCTGGAAACATTCAAAGCCAGGCTTGATGAGGATCCGAGCAACCTGATCTAGTGTGAGATGTCCCTGCTCACTGCCGGAAAGTTGGATCTTTGAAGGTCCCTTTTAAAGACTCATCTAGCCTCACAGCATGTGGGCATTGCTGGACGTTGCTTGCCATTCTGCTGCAGTTCATCTAACCAAATCATCCCAGTAGTTGTTCCTATTTATAATATAGGCCTAGGGAACTGTAAATAACAAAACGTTAATCTTCCCAGTGTAAATCTGGTCTATGTAGCCAGACCACTAGTGGGAGGCAAAACAGCAAGCCTCAGGCAATAGTTAATAGGGAGCATGTTAAAAATACAAGAAAATTTTGTTTCTTTAAAATAGAATAGAACTTTTCCAAGGGACATCTTCCATGAACATCAGAGATAGATCTAGAGAAAGAAGTTTTACAATTTTTTCCATCCTCATGTTTGTTTTGTGCTCCACAATATAAACTTTGGTTGATCAGAAATGCTCTGCAGAGTTAAGTCTCTGATCTAACTTGCTCTGCATTGGTTGTAAGTCAATGAAGAGGGAGGGAAAAGTCAAGTAGGATAATGAACTCTTTCCTTTATCACTGATTTACAATCCACCTGATTTACAAGTAATCTTTAATATACTGCTTAAAACAGGGGAAAAAAATCTTTTCTTTGCAAGCTGGATGGAGATGAGTTGATATCCAGCAAACAAGGAGTGAATTTATTTTCCTGAGCTGTCAGTGAAGGGCAGTCCTCAGCCAGTGCCTGTCTCTGCTGGACCCTTCGAGGGTAGATGTCCCTTGTGATGAAATACATCAGGTCAGACCATAGCAAGTGTTATGCCTTGGTCCCAAGGCTCTTTCTTGTAACAGTTCTTCTAGAAGCCCACTGGCCTTGTTTCCATAGAAATAGGATGAGGGCAATGATTTTAAAATAGGTCAGGGCAGGCTTAGATTAGACATTATAAAGTTCTTACCATGAAGGTGCTGAGACACTGCCTCAGGTTGCCCAGAGAGATGGTGGAGGCTCCATCCCTGGAGGCACTCAAGGCCAGGCTTGATGAAGCTCTGAGCAACCTGATCTAGAATGTCCCTCTTGCTGCAGGGGGATTGGACTACGTGACCTTTGAAGGTCCCTTCCAACTCTATGATTCTCCTCCTGCAATTATGAGTACTTGCTGTAAAACTGTGCGAAGAGCCCTCTTCTCAGATTTACCTAAGTTTCCTAAAATAGATGTGTGACATTTCTAAGAACTTAGGTGCACTTCTTAAGCTGAATTCACATGAAGAGAAACATGTTTAAAACCAGAACTAAGAGAAGTTGGCCCAGAAGCCAGAGGAAGTGGTGGATGAAACAGGTTCATCTTTGTATTTGCTTGGCTCCAGCTGACAGGAGCACAGGAGGTGAATTGCTTCTCTCATGAATAGTTGAACTGGGATTACAGACTCCTTTCAGTGTTGCTATAACTGTAAATATCATTGCTGTTATTCATCTGTCAGGAAGTATCAAGCCGTTATTTCATTATTACACTCTATACAAGTAGTCCTCTTTCTTTATTTTTTCAATGCACTTTTTCAGTCTCCCAGATGGTAGAACCCATGGCAGAAAGTTTTCCAGGGCAGTGAAGTGCTCTCCCAGTGTTATGCTAATTTAAAAAACCCTATAGCATGTTGCTTGTCCTCATCTTTGCCACTTTTCTGCAGGATTCTATTATAACCCAGCTTTGAGCAGCGTCAGTGCTGGAGTTGCTGTCGCACGTCTGGAACTACAAAAGGTGCCTCTGTTCCTTGGAAGAGCATAACAAATCCAGCAGCTCTCAAGTGTCTGGCTGATGTTTTTTGGCTGTGCTATATTCTTCTGTGCTAAATAAAAAAAAAACACTTCAGGAAGGAAACTGTGTGGGGAGAAGATTGTCAAGAGAGTTAAGCGGGACTTGCATGCTTTGAGAGTGAAAACTTCTGCTAGTGTAATTCCCCAGTACCATCATTCTCACACACTTGTTTGTCTGAAACTGGTGCAACCTCGCAAAATTTCAGTAACAGAAGAGGTCAAGTGGCTTTTTGTGTAGTCTACTGTAAGTGGTAGAATTGTGTATTAGCTTAGGAAAAAGAGTAACTTTTCAAATTTTAAAAAAATTAATAATTTATGGGGTCAGCAGCTCTTCAAAAACCTGAAGCATGTGAAGACCAAATGGCTGTTTGTGACAAGCATTTTTCTCTTTGCCTTTCCTAATGCCATGTTGAATCTCAGTGCATTTTGTTTTGCTCAGGAGTAACAGTCTATGGGACGTTTAGTTATTGATTGGGCATCTGATTTCTTTCAGAGAAAGAGAAATTGCTCCTCGGAAGAGGCTTAGTTTTTTTACCAAACCTTCTTTCAGTTTTGTGTTAATTTTCTGTCGTTCTAAAGTTGGTTTGATATTTGGTGTCCAGGGGTAGTCTCTGAAATAATGTGATTTTATTTGTGGTGGAACATGAATTGCTTTTTCAGGGCAGTTTGTCATCCTTTTCAGATCCTGTATGAGTTATGAGGTGCTGTAATCACACAGAGCAATGCTCTGTTTAATCTGCACAAGACACTGACATCTCACTTCACCTTTTGGATTGATAAATGCTATATTTAAATCCAAATATTACCGTAGCTCTTAATATATGATGTCATGGAATAAGTTGAACAGGATATTCATTGGGATTTTTATCTCTAGAAGAAAGGAGGGGGAAGCATGTTGAAAATAAAGGTATTTTAAATGCTATAAGGGAGCAGGCAGTGTGCTGTGACGGTAGTTACACAGATCCGGGTTTGCAAAGAGTATGAAGTACTGGTAGGAAATCCTCATCTGAATCAGCCCAATCTGGTTGATTTTTACAATGGTGTTGTGCTCCTCCTTTATTTTTGTCAAAGTAAATTATAGTTTCATAGTTTCATAATCAAGATTGGAAGGGACCTTTCAGATCATCAAATCCAACCAATCAGCCCAACTCTGACAAGCCTCATGCAAGCTTCCAAGAGATAGTGCAGAAAGTGACACCTCCAGCTTTCTACTGAATTAATAAATATCCAAATAAATGTTTCATTCATTTTGAATTATCTTTCAGAAATGTCTTCTGATAATGATGGTGTTTGATTCTAGTGATAGGCCTCCTCATGACTGTTACTTATTTTGTAGTGTTTACAGGTAGCCTATGCTAGTTATTGGGTACTGCTGATTTCTATCAGTGATTAACTTGAGCTGAGATACATAAATGTGTAGAGGATAAGATGGGTTTCAGTTATTGCTGAGCTGGTATGAAACTTGTTTCCTTTTTTTTTATACAGTAGACTTTCTGGATTCCCAGCTAAGTGACAGACCGTAAAACAGTTTGTCTCTATGATAATTTCTACACTCCTCTGGCTGTGATCTCACTCCAAACAATTTTGTGACCACCATCATTCTGGTAACAGGAGGAAGAAATACAGGCATCTGTAGTGCAGGGGTACATACCTGAGCTGGGCTCTCTGTGTGACCAAGGAGCCTTAAGAGATGCTCCAGGGGCCATAAGAATCATAGAATGATTTAAGTTGGGAGGGTCCGTAAAGATCATCTAGTTGCAGCCTCCTTGCCATGGACAGGGACATCTCTCACTACATAATTGGCTACATATTTTAGGTGTCTCTACCAGGCACCTCTAGGCAAAATTCAGCCTATTTTTCCTCTTTTTAATCACTGACTGTAAAGGATTGCTGCTAAGAAGTCTCATCTGCTTCATGATAGTTTTGCTATGATCCTCTCCCAAACATTCTAGTTAATAGATCAATTATTTCTAATTATGCTATAATTAATTACTAAATACAAGAAATATTAAACTTCCAGTTTAATAATAATAAATTGGGGACCAGGAAGCTCATGAATGTTGGCTGTGTTTTTTAGTGATGCCCCATGGATTTCCTTGGAATAGTGAGAATGTGCAGGAATACATGTGTGTTGTGTGTGCTCACATGAGCAATGCACATCAGAGTATCATTGCTGTGAGAGCCTGAGCCCTGCAGACAGATGGCCTTTGCACATGCAAATTCGTGGATTTTATAGCAGAAGTGAACCCAGGAAGAAATTCACAAGTGTATAGATAGAAGCTTGTTGCTGGGCTGAGAGGCTTTTTCCCATGCACGCACAATAAAATTGACAGTATTTTGAGTTTTGTTTTTGAACTCTGCTTTCATTATGGGCCAGAGTGAACAGCATTCACTCAAAGCACTGGTCATAGAATCATAATGTCACAGAGTTGTCTATGATGGAAGGAACCTTTCAGTTCATTGAGTCCAACCATCAGCCTAATGCTGAAAAAGCCACCACTAAACATTCAAGGCCAGGACTGAAGAGACTATGAGCAATCTGATCATCCGTGGGATGTCCCTGCTCACTTGCAGGGGGTTAGACTAGATGACCTTTGAAGGTCTCGTCTAACCTGATGATTCTGTTAATCATGTTGCTAAGCTGTGTCCAGACAAGGAAAGGTAGGGCTGGACACAGAGTTACCATGGGAGCTCCCAGACAATTAGGGGTTACCCTGCTGAGCACTCATCTGTCCTGCACCAAACATCAGAACAAAGTCTTCACAAACTCTTAACAGGTAAACAGTTTTTAGGACCACAGAACTGAGCTGGGACAGTTAGTGGTACAGGTGAAGAGGTCAGGCATGGTTCTGCAGCCCTCTCTGGTGCAGGCTCAGCTGAGGGGAAAGTCTCCTGCTTAATTCCAGCTGCTGAGGGAATCGCCATATGCTGCTGCCAGCAAAGCATGCAGAGCAGCTTCTGCTGCTGGCTGGTAATCCCCAGGGAGCTCACACAAAGTCTATTAATTGCCTTCTTAGATGACTCCATGCAGACAGATTCCCAGCATCTTTTTTTTCACCAAGTCAGGACCCAAGAGCTCTAGCTTGCAAGAAAAACCTTGGACCTATATGGTGACGACTGCTGTGATTTCTCCAGCTGATCCTAATGAAACCATAAAGCTGCAAATGGGATTCAGTTAACCAAATTTCAGACGCATAAATGCTAGGCATCTGGTGTACAGTAACTGTGTTGTTTCCTTTCCACTCCATGGGGTGGGGACAGTTCACCTAGTGGAGATGAGCGTGGATGTTGTCCCATGCTGCTGGCCAGTGGCTTGACAAGCCACACAGTCCTCATGACATAGCAGGGAGCAAACCACAACCATGATCACATGGAACCATCTCGAGCACCCCTGTGGTTCAGGAAGGAAGTAATCAACCAAGAGGTGATTTTAGTTCACAGCCTTTGTACCTGTACGTGCTCAGCTGCACAGCTGAGTTAAGGGCAGCAAAATTCAGGCCTTGAAGGTGCATTTAAAAATCTGCTCCAGTTCTACCAGTAGAACAGCCCTGCCCTGCAAAGCAATCACTGTCAATCTGATCTGCATGGATTGCTTTTTCTCTTAGTCTTGATTAGTATTCCAGAGTGCTCTACAGAAAACATTGCTTTTAATTCCACTTCCTTCACTGCTGGTTTCCAGGATCTCCCTCTGGTGGTTAGTGTAGCGCCTGAAAAAGTGTGTTTGCATGTTCCTCTGTGCAATACAACATGGTATGAGAGGAAAATACTGTGAGCAGTACAGTGTAAGGAAGAAACATAAACCCACTTCATTCCCCAAATGGAAAGGAAATAAGAGTAGTTGATAAAATCTCACTGAGATTGCAGCTTGGTGGCCAAGAAACTGAGGAATGGTTGGTGGGATCCAAGTGTTGCATGTAGGACGATGACCTTCCACCAGCATGGCCTTTGCTGGCACAGACATAATAAAAACCTGCAGTTTTAGCCTAACTTAGCCATGGGAAAAAGTGTTCTTTTTCTCTGAGTCTGCAAACACATTTCTTCACTTGTCCCTGAAGCACCCTGAGTGTATCCATGCAGGTATTTTTGTGGTTTAACTAAATAATTCTGAGTCCTCTGGAAAAGCACCTGTGACAGCTAAAGTAGAAAATGTTGGCTTGCAACCAGTCCTGATAACTGGGTCAGAGGCCTGATATTCCATGTTCTTTAGGACTGATACTCTGGTACCCTTTTGCTTCTCTTGTATCCAGGCATGATAGGAATGAAAGAGGTAGGAGGGAGCCGTTTCAGTGTTTAAGAGTACTGTTAGTATTTTCAAGTGCCCAGATCCCCATAACTAACTAATAAGCTAATTATTTCCAAATTCCTCGTTCCTGGCAAGAGCAGGAAAGGATTTTGCTCTGGGTTTGATCTGTGTCTGCAGTGTTTGTAAACTTCTGATGCTCAGACTCTCAGGGCTGAGATAAAGGTTACAAGAGGCAGAACTCAGTAGTAAACTTCTCAAGGAACCAATGCTCAGGGCTATGGGAAGGAGCAACACCACACACATAGCTGTCCATGTGGCTTCTCTCAGTGCTGTCAGTGTAGCCATTCCAGAACAGAAGTGAATGTCACAATATCTTTGCAGAAGGTGATACATGCAATTTGGTGTTGTCTGTGGATATTTCTGGTGATGCCTCTTGCCTTTTCATTTGGAGGAAGAACATTATTCAGTGTTGACTTGAGGAGTAGCTTAGCTTTTTTCACACCTTTAAAAATAGACACATGGTCACAAGTCATTGAGGTTATAACCTCTCATGACTGGTGGAATTTACTAAATGTGAGTTGTGAAGTCATTCATGTGAAATAACACTGTTTCCTCCTCTCTGGCAGAGCAGGACTGTAGGTAGCCCTGTGCCAGTTGTATTTTGTGGGAGCAGGAGGACATTCAGAAGTCTGGATATGATTAGAATAGGGATTGTCCTAAAATTAAGAGGATGTTTGGCTTGGTGATTTGGTTCAACCTTGACTTTGAAAAGGGAAAGTTTTTTGAAAATATGAAATAGTGTTTACACCCTGAAAGTGTATTTCAGAATCACACTTTAGGCTGGTTTCTACTTAGCAGATTCTTTTTTTTCCTTTTCTCTGTCACATGCAGTCATTTAGGAGGAAGTTTAATTATTTATTCCTTTATTAGATTGGCTTCTTTAACACTGACTACCACAACAACACAGGCATTTTAGTTTATGGGATATTTGTTTGGAATTTTATGGCATACCATGGCAACCATTAGTGACATCCACAATAAAAACTACTTCACATATTTGAATCTGGATGCTTGGGTTGCTATGCATCATTTTCAAATACATACATTAAAATTTCACTCCTTGGGGTGCTTTATCAGAAAATGTGACAAGTTCCTTGCTAAATGCAAAATAAAACCACTTTGAATAAGCAAAATGGGCCTTTCGGTGTCCTCGGGAACTGAGTGCTGCTGGTGACCAATGAGACTGCCACATCTCATGCAAAGGCTGGCAAAGAATTAGCACACAAAATGCCAGTGAAGGAGCATCCTTGAACAAAGATGGAGTTGGTGGATGCCAGAAGCCCAAGGGCATTGGTAGCCTGTGAGCTGCTCCCTGCAGCACCCTGGAGACACTTGGCCAGAGCATGTGGACCAGCTTCTGGGTCTGCAGTGGAGGCAGGAGCCACTGTAAGAAAGCTTCATCCCCATAGAGTCAGCAGCAAAAATCCTGACACTTTGTGATAAATGAAGAATTTACCTCTACTCTGTGAAATGAAGAAGGGTTGGAAAAGTGCAGAGAAGGTAAGGATCCAAAGGGAAGGAAGCCTAGTGCATGCTTTTTGCTGATTATTTCATTCCTCATCTCTCTGACCTTTCTGATCACTCTAAATTTTATATTTAGATGTCAGGGATAAAGCTTGAACAATAAGCATAGATATATTGCTCTTTAGGCTGGCATTTGATTCCTTTCTTTTTCTTTTTTTTTTTTTTCCTTCCTATCTGCTGGAACATTCCTGTAAGCCGAGAGCAACTGCATTTTATTTTTCTTACTGTTACTGCAATGACTTTCTCACAGATGAGATTGCCCTTGGGTGGCTTTTCATTATCTCATCAGCTTGAGAGTGCATCTTCCCCCCACAATGCCTTATTTTTGCTTGTCAGAGTTTACTGGCATGTCCAGAAATTGCCCAACTAGGGTCATGCTCTATATATTTCTTGTCTTAGCTCACATTATTTTGCAGTGAGATCTTTCAACTCTGCCATATTTCTAAATAATCTTTTCCCTTATGCTGCCAATGGTGCAAGAAGCTGTAGGCAGATGGACACTGAGTTGGAGGTGAGCGGTTTCATTTTTTGATACTCTATTTTTTGTGATACATTGAAAAACCATTGCAAAAAAACATCAACAGTGCAGTGATGTGTCCTTGGCCAAGCTGTAAAGATCAGCATCTGCAAGTTGGGCATATCAGTAGGGGCTGAGTCTGTGCCTCTCCAAATGCTGTTTTATAGGCAACTTTTCTCACGTATTTCACTGCCCCAGTTTCTATTTGTTCTAGTTTCTCTTCAACTTCTGAAGTTAAATTATAGATACAACAGCAAACAAGCTGTGTGTTTCTTCTGGAGCATTTTTGAGGTGCATCAAGCTTGGGGAACTCCCTGAGAGGTCCACACCAGGCACAATGTGCTTAACTCACTCTTTCATCACAACTGGGTTTTCAAAGTTCTTTTACCAGCAACCAAAACCCTGTCCCAGCAACATACTGTACCTGATTGAGCTTTTTTTTATCTTACTAAAATCAATAGTGAACCTTTGACTATCCTGACAAGATAAAACACGTGCTTTTCATTCCAGAATTACCTCATTTCACTTTTCCTTTCAAATGCACATAATGGAAAGTACCATATTTGAATATCTTGACAACAAAATCTTAACAAAATCCCAGCTTTCTGATTCAAAATAAAGAGAAATCCAAGCTAAATATTGTTTTGTGCTTCCATTTTAAAGAGAAAATTCAAGGTAAATGAAAAAAAAAATCTAAAATCTAAAAAGAACTTTTTTGTTTGAAAATGTGAAATTAATAATTTTAATTTTTTCACAAAAATGTAATATCTTTTATTCAGAATAAATTCCTACATAAATTTCTGTTCAAATTCACAAATTAATTTTAAATTCAACTCCAAAACTTTACCAAAAGTTCACATCTTGCAGTCATGATTCCTGGTCAGCAGTATCTTGAATTGCTGGATTCCACATTATTTTTATTAAGTGTTATTTTTAGTGTTAAGATTCACTTATGGCTAAATGTGAGAACAGTAGCTATTTAAACAAAACTGCAAAACATATTGTCAGCTTTCACACTCCATAAATTAGACCAATATTCTCTCATATTTCACAAGAAACAGATATTGTAGCATGATTGGGGTTTTTTCTCATCTAAAATGATTCTGAAACTGGCCTGTTTTCCCATTGGTGATTTTGAGAAGAAATTTGAAATGTAAAGTTTGATGATATGAAATTAAGGAAATGAATATGTAAAATCAGAAGGAATGTGAATGTAAAGAGTAGAAATCCTTATAAGCCAGTGGTCCTTGCCTTTGCCTCCCTACTGTGCCCAAATGTTGTTTGGACTTTGTCCTCTGCAGTGGGTTTGTCAATGGAGATGACTGGCCTGAGTAAATTTAAATCAATCTTTTTTCTCCTTCTCAGTGCTTTTACATACGTGTTCTGTTCATGCTATCACTATATCAATTACTTTTTTTTAAGGAAAAAAAAGAACAAATCTAAAATTCAACCTGGTGATAAGGTGAAGCTTAGTGCCTGCCATGTTTTGGGATGGTTTTTTTCAAAGCATATACAGGAGATACTTCAGGAACTGCTAGGAACTGGATCATGTGGCTTTATAGGGCTCAGCATACAGGGTTTGTAGTACAGGGGAAAAGTAGGAAATCCCCAAAATCTTAGTCATAAGGACCAACAGACTAACAGACAGGAGTCTTTGGCATGAAAACTGCCTCAAAAAAAAAGGCTAACAGCTGCACCTTGTGGGCTAAGAACACCTTGCAGAGATTAAGGAAAGAAGTCCTTCATCATGGGACTGTCTTTCATTAAAGTATTTCATTAACTGACTTTCAGAAGTTATTGGCAGGGCTTTGTCTTGTCAGAACAGGTCTTTATTTTTGGGTAGGAGAGATGAAGGCATGATTACAGTGATGGCTATGTAGAGAGAGTATTATTTAAGGATTTATAATCATCTGCATGTCAGATCAAGATCCAATGCCATTCCCCAGTAGAATTAAACACAGATAGCAGTTATGAGAGTTACCAGCTCCTCTGATGGATTTCAATGTTGAATTGCAGTGAAATCTTACATAATCAGATGAAGGTGCCCACTCCCATACATTGTTATTATCCTTTTGCATTTTGAACAGATATAAAATAGATACCACATTGTGTATGCAAATAATGCACCATATTCACACAGATTTCTATTACAAAGGAATTAAAGGTCATTCCTAACTCAACAGAGGATAAAGTTTACGACTGGGAAGACAAAGTAGGAATGTGTATCCATAATGTTATCAATTCTCTCAGGCATCAGTGCCTCAGGCATCTTCAGTGGCTCAGAAGTTATTGTCAGGGCTTTTTTCTTGTCAGAGTAGATCTTTATTTTGGAGCAGTGAAGCTGAGGGAGTCAGTGTGGATCCAGATTCCCCTTATATACTTCACCAGTTATACCAGTTACAGTATACAGACAACGCCTTTGCAGAAATGTCTGTCTCACAGTGGTGGCTTATGAGACTTAAAGAGTGACGAGGAGCCAGCAGAGCCATCATCCCCACTCTGGACAGAGCAGGTCTAGGGGGATGTGAGCCAGTGGGGCTGCCCCTGCAGTACCTCAGAGGTCTACAGTGGCAGGGTGAACCTGGACTGTTGGATCAAGTTCTTAGCCCTGAGGGCCTGCCCAGCATTCATGCCAGGACTCTGCAAAATGTTGATCAGTTTGTTCCTGAAACCCCGTAGTGGACCAGTACAATAAACCAACATACAGCAATCTGAATCGTAGAACGGTTTGGAAGGGAAGGAAAGGGACCTCTGAAGGACGTTAGTCCAACCCCTCTGTCCTGGAGGCACTGAAACAGGCTGCCCAGGGAAGTGGTTGAGTCACCGTTCCTTGAGATACTTAAAAGCACGTAGGCATGGCCCTTAGGGACATGGTTTAGTGTACTTGACAGTTTTGGGTTTATAGTTGGCCTTGATCTTAAGGACCTTTTTAAACCTAAATGATTCAGAGTCTATGAACTTTTAGTAGCTCAGGTCGCTCAAAGCCCAATCTAACCTGTCCTTGAGCTTTCACATGATGGGGCATCCACAGCTTCTCTGTACAACTCTGAGCTGTAAAGTACCAGGTGCAAGTGCTGCTTTGCAAACACCAGACTTTTCCATCAGGCACAGGTTGGAGCCATCCTCCCTGTCCTGCTCCGTCAGTCAGAGTCCATGGGTTTGTTTCCACAGCACCAGAGCCCAGCTCTTTCTCTCAGACATTCCTCATCCCAATTCCATATGCAGACCCTACAGCAGGGATAAGGAGAACCTCCTGCTCTTCCACAACCAGCCATGCCAGTTCCTCTCCTGCCTCCACCCCATTTCAGCCTCATCTCCCAGAAAAGGGTTTCCTGAGGAAGTGTTTTGAGGAAACTGCTGTTTTGTGAAATACTTGAGTAAGGAGATAAAATTTTTGTGAAGGAAATTAATTTTCAGCTGCTGGACTTCACATCAAGAAGAGTTAAAATATGAAAATTGTGTTTAGCTGGAGGGATATGGGATATGCTGATGGTATAAAATAGGTTTTATGTTCTTTCAGTGAGAGCTTAGCTCTCACTAGTGGAATGTGTTAGTATAAAAAGGAAATAAAATGCTCCCACATCCCCAGACGAGAGTAACTGTAGGATATGGTCAGGACTTTTTTTGTTCTGGCTGCTGATAGTAAGAGACTTGTGAACCTGCTGCTTCGCAAAATCTAGATTTAAAGTGTCACTTTTTCATAACATTGCACGTCTTTTCCCAAAAACTTCCTTGAGGTGATATTCATGGCTGCTTGGCCATTTTTTTCATCTCAGATAAGATGATTGATTAAAAATAGAACTGTCTTAAACCTACCCCATAGCTCAATTCTTGTTCTGAATTGGTCTTTTCTGGTCTCTCTGTGCTGGGGAGGAGATGTGCTGCTACTATGAGTGTTGGTGAGAGAAGCTTAGCAGGGGAGAGCCTTCACCAGATACTGAGGGAAATGAATGCTGAGCTGATGAGCCCAAACATACAGAGTGGAAACTCATTGTAAGAGTTCTGTTTTCAATTCTGGTGCCTTCAGCACAAGAAGGACATGGACCTCTTGGAAACTGTCCAGAGGAGGGTCATGAGGATCATCAGGGGGCTGGAGCACCTCTTCTATAAGGACAGGCTGAGAGAGTTAGGGCTGTTCAGACAGGAGAAGACCTCATAGCAACTTCTCAGGGACCTATGGAAAAGCTGGAGAGGGACTGTTTGTCAGAGTATGTAGTGATAGGACAAGGGACAGTGGTTTTATACTGGAGCAGGGCAGGTTTACATTACACATCAGGAAGATCTTCATGAAAACAGTGGTGAGACACTGGCACAAGTTCCCGAGAGAGGTGATGGAGGCCTCATCCAAAGAGACATTCAAGGCCAGGCTTGATAAGGCTCTGAGCAGCCTGACCTAGTGCAGGATGTTTGTGGTCACTGCAGGGGGCTGGAGATGGCCTTTGAAGGTCCCTTTCAACTCTGTGACTCTGGTTTTATGATTCTTTTCCAGCCTAGTATATCACATAGCTGGCATTATGTAAAAAAATATTTTACAGAATTGTTCATGCCAACATTGCGAAGGATAATTTATTTTTAGAATCTCTTTTGGGAGACAACCTTCAAAAGCAAACAAGTTTTGATAAAAATTGTTCAGCAGGTGTCTTTGTCTTTATTTATTTCAATATAGTGAAAACTGCGAAGTATTTATTAAATACAAAGCAGTCCTTGTTTCTCGTAATATGTTTTAAAAATAGATCATGTTATTAAAAGAGATATGAATACTGGTACCCCCAGTGTTTCCAGATTTAAAGGGTTTTATTACAGTTGTTTAGTACTACATGTTGCAATTTCCTCTCGTTTTGTGATATGAAAATTTTATTACTTTGGTTTAGTAATACATTTTAGGTTAAATCAGCCTAAAAGCACTAGATGTTTTGGAAAAAAAATTATAATAAATAGATTTATTATTGTGCGAAGATTTATTTAAATTAAAATTTCCTGTTTGGAGGGGTAGGAAGTATATTATTTCATTTAATAAACTAAGAATAAAAGGTCCTCTGTGAACTGAAAAAAGATCAAGAAATAATTAAAAAAAGAAAAAAAATCCTGTCTTTCATTTTGTCCTTTTTTAGGACAGCAAGAGATGGCAGGTGGAGAAGGTTTGACAAAACATCCTATGCACTGGCACAGTAGCAGCGTAAAGTCTTTGAGCCATCCTTATTCTGAAAATTAATTTATTTCCACTGTCATGGTGGAATAAATGCTATAGCAATGCTTCCAGGTTTGCTGTTTCTTTGCTCCGGCCCAGGGATCACTGCTGAGTGTGTGCTCACCAGTAATCATTTCAGTTGTCCTGTGTGACATTAGTATTTTGTTTAAGCTCATGCTTGCCTGCTTCTTGTAGTGGCATCCAAATGGAGGTGTAGGATCACAGTACAAAGGAGCAAAGTGGTAGCAGTGGGAGATTTGCGAGGACTCACTGTGGAGCCAACTTCTTGCACAAGTTTCTTAAAGCCCTGGGGCAGGAAGGAGATGAGCCAGAAGTCCTCATCTCCAGCAGGTGCGTTCAGCATTCTCTTGCCATGAGCTATCACAGGTAGGAGGCAGTTTATAAAAGTGAAATTGTTTATTTTGAGTGAAATCATAGAATCATAGAATGCATTGGGTTGGAAGGAACCTTCAAAGGCCATCAAGTCCAACCCCCCTGCAGCCACAGGGACATCTTGCATGAGATCAGGTTGCTCAGAGCCTCATCAAGCCCGGCCTTGAACATCTCCAGAGTTGGGGCCTTCACCACTTCTCTAGGCAACCTTTTACCTCTCCTCATGGGGAGAGGGTCTCCACCCCTCAGATCATCCTCATGGCTTCTTCTGGACCTCCTCCAATAGGTCCATATCCTTCTATTTTTGCCCCCAGTTTGCCTCTCAATAGTTTCAACATACCCCATTTTCCTTCTGCCTATCCCTCCAACCTCTTTCTGCCCCTTTTTCTCCAGAACACAAGGCATCTGAGCTCCATTAGAGACTCCTCCCTCCCAGCTGTTCCCACTTTGCCTCCTCTGCCCACTCTGTTCCCACTTTGCCTCCTCTACCCACTCTCCTATTTCCCATCCTCAGGGAAGGGGAGCTGCCACTAGTAATCCTCCTGTGGGGCCTAAGGGATGCTTCTCCTCATGTCACCACTCCAGGACATCACTGGTTAGTTGCATGTTCCAAGGAGGAACAGTGGGAGGAGAAGGGCTGGGGGGCCAGTAGACCCCCCGGCTTGGTAGGCAGGGGGAGGGATGCTTGGGAGGGCTAGTGGTCAGCTCAGTGTCAACACAGTCTCCTCTAATGCTCGGGAAAGCTGCTTTTCTAGAAGACTCTAGTGGCTGAATTTGTAAAAGTGTTAACTTTAATAACAGTTACAGAATGAACTTTGCAAGGTCTTGGGGTTTTTGGGCATGCTGAGAAAGACATGGGTGCTTGACCCAAGCTGCCAATAGCTGCAGTTGTGCAGTGTTACTGAGTGTGATGTCTGCCAGAGAGTAATCTTTATCATTAGGGGGACTTTAAAATCTGTATTTCCTTGTCATTACCTTTGTGGGGAAACCTACCTTGGTTTGTTCTCCAAAATCACGTGCAGCAGCATACTGCTGTGTGCAATGTGTTTATCTGTCAGGAGGGCAGACCACACAGGAGGATGCCCTTGAGAAAGTGCCATTTTGAGATCCCTCTCCCCAAGTGCAGCTGCAGTTCCCATCTGCAGCTTTTACCATCAGTGTCAAACATGGCACCCTAAGTGTTGCTATAAAGTCAACTCCATCCCAGTCAGTCTTGGTGCACTAGTGTTTGTGTGAGGATTCTGACACCTGATTGTATCAGGGCACCAGAAAAGGCAAGCCTGGGCACATGGGGTGTCAGAGCTATCCTGCAAATAGTGATAGGACAAGAAGCAGTGGTTTTCAACTAGATCAGGGCAGCTTTAGATTACGCATTAGGAAGAAGCTCCTTCCCATGAGGATAGTGAGACACTAGCACAAGTTGCCCAGAGAGGTGGTGGAGGCCCCATCCCTGGGGATATTCAAGGCCAGGCTTGATGAGGCTCTGAGCAATCTGATCTACTGCAAGATGTCCCTGCTCACTGCAGGGGGGGGGTTGGAGTAGATGGCCTTTGAAGGTTCCTTCTAACCCTGTGATTCTATAAGCTGATTTTCCAGTGTCAGCTCTCAGGTGCAGTAAACAGTGCTGGCTGCTGGAGATAGTGGTGCAGTGTGAAGGCTCACAGGAGCTGTTGTATGTTAGCATAGAATAGGATGCCATGAGTAGGCAGCAGCAGTAGAACAAGCAGCCCTGGTTTGTCACATTTCCTACAGGAAAGAGCTTGGCTGTGCAGTCCTCTTCCCCACACACTCCTTTTGTAAAAGGCAGACGAGAGGTACAGAGCAACCAGCTGCTCCCAGACTGCAAACCTGTGTGTGTGTGTGTGCATTGAGAGTGATCACTCACTGCAGATTGCGAGCTGACACCCATGGAAATAATCTCACAAATGCAAACGAGAGATTTGCTCCTTTATACCTGATCCTCTCTTTTCAGCTTGAAGTCTTAAACTGAGAAAGAGCTACTGTTTGTGTCTGATGCATGGCTGTATGTAAACTCCATGGTAACCGTCGCATTTCATTTGCTCGGGGCGTTATCCTAAATTCTTCAAGCTGCTGTAGCCACGTTTGTGCAGCTCAAAGTCAAGTTTCAGTAAACAGATAATTGTTTTGATTTTTCAGCAAGTCTTTTTCATACTACTAGCATTTTGGCTCTCTGAGGAGACAAACTCCAGCGCAGGACAGACTGTGCTGAGGAAGGGAATTTCGGTAAAAAAGAGCCGGCAAGAAGCTGGGGTTTTTGGAAGGCGGAGAAAGCTCCGGGAGGCGGTGCTTCCGGCGGCAGCTTGAAGCGGGGTGAGAACTCAGCAACGGCCCCGCTCCGCCCTCACGCAGAGAAAAAGGGACTTTCACCCGCGTGAATAAGCGGGGAGGGGGCGTTCCCTGTCATTGACAAGGGCGGGGGCACCCGCTGTGAGTAGTTACCGANCAGACCTTTGGAGCAAAACATTGCCCACCTTAAATGAAAAACCGGAGCCCCTGTCAGATAGGAGTCAGGATCATGGTCCTCTCTGCAGCCTGCCCTGGTCAGTCAGAAGGCAGAATCCTAAAAGAAACAAATGGCCTGTAGTTGATGATCAGGGCAGTGGGTGAACTCCCTCTCTGCCCACATTGGCACCTCCAGTTCCTCTGAACAACAGGTATTAATGAGGTTCTGGCTGTTGAAGGTCCGAACTTTTTCACAGTGAGGGTGATGGAGCACTGGAACAAGCTGCCCAGAGAGGCTGTAGGGTCTCCTCATCTGAAGACATTCAAAACCTGCCAGGACATATTCCTGTGTGGCTGGATCTAGGTCTTCCTGCCCCCACAGGGAGATTGGACTAGGTGGCCTCTTGATGTTCTTTCCAATCCCTGACATTCTGTGATATTGAGATTTCTTTTCCTTTCCAAATGAAGTGTATTTTCACAGCATGGTTTTGTACCAGGCCCACCTTTTAATTACAAGCGCAATCACGACCTAGAATGATGCTTCCTTGATGCAGAAGGAGTGGAGTAGCACAGGAGGTGCTGTCATAATTTAGCTCACTTAACCTCATAATGGAATTTTGAAGTCTGCCAACAGTGTGCCAGGTCAAAGATCCTGAGTTCTTACAGCCTCGTGGAATTATTTATTATTAAATGAACATAAATCTTCTGTCTTAGACTGCTTAGACAGGATAGAATTGTGTGTTTTAGGAGTTTAATGCTGCTGGGATTTTTTTGTGCTAAATCAGCATCGGTCTTTCTTTTTTATCCCAAGTTTCACACAGGGTCATCTGTAACAGCAGAGTTCAAATTCAGGAAAGCATTTAAGAGCATATTAAGTATATTGAGGTATTAAATGTTCAATTATCTTTGAAGTAACTACCTTAATTAAGATCTAGAAGCTGCTTAGTGGACCTCAGGGCGTCAGCAAATAAGTCATTTTGCAGTAAAAACCGCGGTCAGTTGAAGTTCCTTTATTTGCTCTCCAGATGTAGCGAAGACTTGTGATATTTGCTTCCTTAATTTCCCCAGTGTCTTTAGAGAGAGTTATTTAAGGACCTTCGGATCAGCCAGCTGAGACACCTGCTTTTGAAGCAAGGCTAAATTAAAAGTTTGATTGGGTTGCTCAGAACCTTGTTCCCAGTGAGTTTTGAGCCTCCACCGAGGATGGAAGCTTCTCCATATGGCAAGATTCTTGTTCCACAGCTGTGCGTTTTCCATCATGAACAAGTTGGACAATGTTAAGCTTGCTCCTCTGCCCTCTCCTCTCTGAGACAAACAAGATGACTCCTAGCCCTTCCTTGTGTGCCATTTGCAGTCCGTAGCCGTCTTTGTCACTCTCCATTGGATCACAGCGCTGTATCAATGGTTCTCTTGTGTTAGAGGTCTGTGTGTTAGAGGACCTAGAGTTACCAATGCTGAACTGACTCATGGCTAGTTATATAATTTTTATACCGAAAGGACTCTTGATCATTGAATGGGCTGCCCAGAGAAGTGATTGAAGTACCATTTCTGGAGGTATTCAAGAGATGGGTAGACATTGTGCTTAGAAATAGGATTGGTTCAGGATTGGTTTTTGTCAGTTAGGCAATTCTGTTCGCTGTCTCCTTGGCATGGCCCTGCCAGGTTAGATCAGCATGTCCTAAGGAAGGAATGAAACATGTGGCATTATTGCTTCAGGAACAAGAAATATTTCTTCTATTTAGGCTGTGTGCTGTAGCTCCAAATCACAGCTGAGCTTTCTGACAGCATGGAATGTGCAGTGCAGAATTTCCTTTACTTTGATCTAAGAGCAGCTGTGACTCTGGGACAGCTTAGTGTATCTCCTAGAGAACCTGGGAAGCAAAGAGCCTTTTATTTTCCATGCTCATTATCAAAGTGTTGATAATTATTTGTTCGAAGTAATGAACTTCACTGTATTGCAGGGAGCACATATTAAATGCAAATTGCAAGCATAGTATTGTAATGACAATCCTAGGTGTTGTCTGTTATATCTCCTTAAGTCAGCCAGGAAATTCATTGACTTCCCCTGAGGGTTTTGTGTGAGAGCTCTTACTGTGTTGACTTGATGATTACTTTCTATGTAGTAACAAGAGCTCAGCAAAAAAAATGCCAGATTCCTTTTTTTCTTTCCATCAGTGGCATTCACTGATGATACGTCTAAACTAGATAAATAGTAATTATGACAAATTGAATCATTAAACAAAGTCAGTTTAGTTATCAGGGGTACATCGACATGTCTGCATGACTCCACTGAAGTCCAACAAGTAATTAAACTTATCTCTTCAAGAAGGGGATACTATTATTAGCAAAGAATTTAACTAGCTGTCCATTGTGATAGAGCTGCAAGCCAAATACCTCATCTGGCATTTAGAGAATGGTTTGTCTGTAGTTTGCTAGAGCAGCACTTTAAGACTGTGTGTCACACAGCGACTGAATAAATTTTTGTAGCAGAAAGCTTGAAGATAAACTCAATTATGCTATTATTACCAGCCAAAAAGGATATTTTTTTAAAAAGATGAGACAAAATTAAACTGATCTGACTTAAGCCTTAGAAAGAAGGGTTAACAAATGCCCTAAGAAGATGCAAAAGCAATACAAACCTTCAGGACACATTAAATTGTTCATGTGTCAAGACCAGTGATCTTGCTTCTGCTCCAGCATAGGTAATAAATGAAAGATGGACTTCAGAAACAGCTTCTGTGTCACATCCTTGTGATACTAGAACAATTCAGGATAGGATTTAGATGAATGGCAAGAACAAGTTGTGAATGCATTGGTAAAATAAGGTGCTGACTTTGATACATCTGAGGAACATACTCTTGACACCTTGTAATGCCAGGAAGGGATGAGAAGCCAGCCCCTTTTATGAGAACCCCCCAGCACATCACAGGACTGAGTCTTTACCTACTACTTTAAGAATGTTTATAGAATCATAGAGTTGGAAGGGACCTTTTAAGGTCATCTAATTCAACTGTCCTGCAGTGAGCAGGGACAACCTGCACTAGATCAGGCTGCTCAGAGCCTCAGCAAGCATGGCCTTGAATGTCTCCAGGGATGAGGCCTCCACCACCTCTCTGGGCATATTGTCCCTAATCTGTCAAGAACATGAGTATAAAACAAGATATGTTACCATTGCCTTCTTTCAAGAGATAAAACCAGTGATACTGACAGGAATTTCCCTGCAGCTGCAACAGCAGCACAGTTGACCACAGTGGGAGAGCTGCTCACTGGTTTTCACCAAGCCATCCTTGTTGTATTTTGTATGTATATCTGTCTCTCAGTCCAAGGCTCAGGACACTGCAATTTTATCAGGTTTATCAGGGAATTTATCAGGGCTCCTCCCAATCTGGCTGATGGGAGAACTCAGCTAATGGGAGCTCCAGGGTATCACTGCCTTATAATTGGGAAACCCATTATTAGACATGTGAGACTTGTCTAGATTATGATCTATCCATAGAGTAACTCCATGTATGTATTTGTCAGCACTTAGCAAACAGTATCTACAAGTAAAACAGTAGCCCACAAGTGCAAGATTAATATAAATAAGAATTTTTGGCTTCATAGTCTTGTCAAATAATCTGCATTTAATTTGGTAGCATGATAATACTATTGGTAGGAGAAAATAGGGAAACTGAAGTTCATTCGGGAAATGTTTTGAACTACAGTTACCTCTGATGCAGTTCATTGTGGGGTTTACATTTGTTTAACACTGATGTGGAGGCAAGACTGCAAAACAAGAGAAATACAAGAATACACTCCATGTTAGTGTCATTGCTTGTTCATGCATACTTTAGCTGAAGTCCTAGGTACCGTGGGATTTCTTCTCATTGTGTCCCTAATCAAGTATTCACAGTTATATTCTTACTTTCAGTGTCTTCTCTCTGCTAAATGAATGATTCTGAAGCCCACCTTTAAGGGAAGTTAGAGAATGAAGCATATGTTTAGCCCATACTTTGGTCTTCCTTGTGCACCTATGGACAGTGGGGTTGTTCAGCTCAGAGAAGAGAAGGCTTCAATAAAATACTACTTTCAGCTTTCACTCTTCATCCCTATTTGGGGAAGAGGCACAAAGCAACTACCTTGAGGCAGTCCAAACAGTTCCCCCTATTTCATTATTAAGTAATAAACCTAATGTATAGTATCTTTTGCAGTAATAATACTGTAAAAATTGCTAGTATGTGCTTAGATTTATTTTATCAATGGAACAGAAAAATATGATGTGGTGTACGTCAAAGGAACCTCCAAATGCATCACCTTGTTTGAATGTGAGTCACTCCTAAAAAAAGAATTTATAGCATCTGTCAAAATTGTTTAGCTCCCTGACTTGGCCTGTGTTGGGAGCTAAAGTCTTTCTTACTATCACAATCATTTTAATGTATTGTAGAATGTTCCCTTAGAGGCTGACTCTGTGCAAAGAAGTCAATTTGTTAGTGTTGTTTATTATTTATGCTACACGCTAGTAGAGAGAAAGAAAATTGACAAGATACAACCTTACCTTCACTTTAATTCACGGGGATGGAAATTTCATTATTTCCCCAAACACACTTTGAAGTGCCAGGTCTCTGAAATCTCTTTTTAATGGCATAGATGAAAAATAAGTACATAGCCGAAGGAGTCAGCGTCATAGAATTGGAAGAACAGAAGACATTTTGAGGCCATGCCAGGCACAGGGAGATGGGAGAGGAGCATCTCAGCATGGGAGGGGGTTTGCATGCTGACTCCCCAGTGCTGGCTCAGGTTCAGCAGCCAGGCAGGAGTTTCTCTGGTCGTCAATGAACCAGCTGTTATGGCAGATCATCACGCTGAATTTCAGGTCATTTGATAACTAGGGCAGGCAGCCGCGCTCTGCAGTTCAGCTTGGGTGACACATAGATTAAGAACTTCATCAGCATGTGGCAGATTCGCTCACGTTTCTTGGCTGCTTGGGGTGGGTTTATGCTGGGAGCAGGGAACTGGGGGTAGGTTCAGGCAGGTCCCATCCTTGGCAGACAGAGAGCAAGTGCTGTCTCCTGCTCAGCAGTTCTATATGCTAGAAAAGCACAGGGCATAGACAGTGTTTGGACTTTATTATTTAGGAGTAATTTATATTTAGGCTGACACTTAAATCCACAAGCTATTTTTCTGGCCTGCTAGGTTCTGATTGGTCACATCAGCTGTTTCTTCAACATGAATTATGGTGCTGTGGTGCTGGCTTCCAGACTAGTAAAAAAAGGCTTCTGGCAATGTCAAGGAATGGCAGGAAAAGCTCCCCGTTTCCTTCAGTGGCTTAGGGATACTTTAGAGGGGTCACACAGGGAGTGGGGAGACCAAAAGGAGCCTTTTTGAGGAGCAGCTTGACCATGCTTGCTGCTCAAGCTGCTCAGAAAGAAGTGGCAAAGCTTTGTTTGAGGTTGGGAGAAGAATTACTGTAAAATTCTCAGGAAATCAGCTGGAAATATCACAGTAATTTTCTCAGCCTGGCAAGCTTTTAAGCTTTAATGAATTCCCAGAAGAGTCAAGCAAATCTTTTGTGTAAAGCAAGTGATAACTGATGATTTTAAGAGGTGGGAGAGATCATTAAAGTTATTGACTCTAACTTCTATGTTCAACCCTATGGTGTTCTGCCCACAGATTCTTTACCAAGTATATAACCCCATGTTTATGCTAGAAAGATGTACTTTAGAAACCCACAGTACTGATTTTAATAATTGCATGCAATAGAGAATCTACCACTGCCCAGTTAAGTTTTTCCAACTGGCTTATTACCATAAATTGTCATGGTGGAAAGGGTATTAAAGCCATACCTTGCCTCTGGGAACACCAGGCTCAGGCACCTGCCTTGCTGATATGCTGTTTTCAAACCAGCCTGTCTGCTCATCTCTGTGCCAGGCAGAATGTGTCCAGTCTGCTGTCTGCCCATGGACAGACCACAGAGTGGGTCTACAAGAGGATGCTGGAGAGCTGAAATAACTCTGATGAATAGAAAATGTGTGAGTTAAGGCAGGACTGCAAGGAATTTCAGTAAATCACCTTGAAGACCCATTTTGGTGTGAATAAGGCTAGTTTTAATTTAATATAGAGCGCCCTATCTACCGTCTTTCCCTCCAAGCATCTCATTATGTGGTGAAAATTTCAAATGGTGAAATTGAAGGAGAAGAAAGAGCAGGGCAGTAGGTATTGCAACAGGGAGCAGGCTGCTGAAGATGCCTGTCATATCAGAGGTGGCAGCTAAGGCTTGGCTGCTGTGTTTCAAAGTGAATACGCCCTTTAAAGCAAACTAGCTATTTTTAGCTCTCATTCTGGGAAGTCCTTTTTTCCCCTGTTCTGGCAGGGAAGAGACGTGCAGCATGTCACAGCTATCTTGCAGCCACTTGCCTCACCAGTCTCCTTTCCATAAGGATATTGGTACAGAAAGTTGGTCACCTGAACTCCATGATTCAGAAATTTCCTCTCCTCATTCCAGGGGATGAACAGGGAGGAGGGAAGCCAGCTTCATTCAACAGGAGAAATCTCACTGAGGGTGGGAAGAGAGAGCCAAGCAGATATTTCTTACTCACTCCGTTTGCACACCATGTTCCCCACACGGCATGGTCACCTCCAGAATGTTTATGAATGACAGAGTTTGAGTGACCGACTTTCTGTCACACCCTGCCATGAGTCACCAACCAAATGGTGAGCCAGGATGCAGAATGATACTCCATTTCCTAAACCCTCCCTGAAGCGAGGGGTATTTAAGTTGAGCGTGTGGCTTAGTCTCTCAGGATTAGTCTCATCCCAGTTCTATTTATGAGACTGAAAGTCTGGTGGGGAGTCTCACTCAGGCTCTTCCAGTCACCAGTGGAGAGACAAGTTGCCAGGGAGGATTCACCCCTCTTTCAGATTGGCACTGATAACTGCGGAGCTTTTAGGATATACACAGGTTTGCACAGCTGAACTATTTTTGGATTGTGCTTGCTAGCCTTTTCATTGGAGTCTGGGGCTTTTTCCTTACATGAGACATACATCACAGTGCCCCCTGAAAATGTCTGTTGCTTACAGGGATGTCAGGGAAAGAATGCGCTTTCTTAACATTTGGATCCATTTGCCAGTTTAAACTAATTAAAGTTGAGCCTTCTGAGAAGTATCTTTTTTAGGTGCCAGCACCTTTCTCATACCAAATTATCTTAATACCAGTGTAGCATAGACTTCAACATTCCCCACACATGAGCAGAGATTTTTTTGTGGATGAAAGCAATATATAACAATGCAGGTATGCTACTAGTTTTGTTGTCACCATACTATGGGCTGCTGCCAGGCAGAAGTTTAAAAAATATGTAAGTGGAGCAACTGTAATCAGAAATGACTTCTCAGCCTTCATCTTTCTTGTAAAAACTATTTGGCCTCTAGCAAAGAAAAGATATGTAAAGTGCAAGCATGTCTTTTAAAAATAGCCTAACTCAGACCACAAACACTGGCATGATTTAATCATAGCAAATTATTAGAGAATGGTATCAGCACAAGATGCTCCAATGCAGATACAATTCTTACTTCATGTTTCTTGGCAGAAACATTCAGTATTGCATCCTATTTAGACCTGTTCATGACTTGAAATATGTATATTAGTGTCTATTTCTGAAATAGATGATGTACCAGTGGATTTTCTCAGGCCAGTGTTGGTTCAAGCACCTGAACCTGTGCTGCCATGTTAAAAATGAAAGTTAGGTGCTGCATTCTTGTGTTGGCCTTGCTCCATTGTGCCAATATTGCAGACACTGAAATTCAGAAGATCCATCAACTTGGAGTCTTGGTTCAGTGCAGGCTCTGCCAAGGAGCGTTTCTGGATAGACAAAACATGGAGGTGCATGGAATGCTTTCTGCCAGGTCTTAAATCTGCACCATACAACCTTATTCCAACCAAACTGCTAGGGTATACGAATGTCATGCCTCTAGACCAACAGCCTTCCCACTAGCATTGCATATTGGTGAGAAACACTTCAGCTCCCCTCAGCATGGTATCCAGGTTTCCTTTGGAAGTGATGATTGAAATGGAGGTTGAGAGCAGAGAAGGACAATATAAAATATTAAGCCTGGTTCAATATAAGCTGCTTCTACAGGCAGACCAAAACATCTGACAATGATGATAAGTAAAAGAAACCAGTTTCCATCTTCAGGACTACAGTCACAGAATTATTTGGGTTGGATGGGACTTTAAAGGTCATCTAATTCCAACACCCCTGCCATGGGCAGGGACATCTCCCACCATATTAATGATCTGGGCAATGTAATGACAAGGCTGAAGTACTTAGAAGTTTATTGGTCTCATTCTTGAGTTTTCCAGAACTCTTTAGAGTACAGACTTTCTCCAAATGCCAACTGATAAAGACACTACTAAAATGATGAAACAAAGCACTTAATTGTGTTCGTAGTGTAATTTCAGTTTTGGCACAGCCTCTGGGTTCTTAGCTGTCTAATATGCCAGTAAGTGCCCCCCCAGGTATGGATAATAGATATTAAGAATAGAAAAAAGGAATGTTTCCAATTAAGGCAAAAATGTGCAAAAAATAAATGACCCAAGTCCTATCAGCTGCATATTGGCTTCTGTGCACGAGGTCTCAAGATGTAATCATTAGATACTCAGACAGATAATTACAGCCTTCCTGCAAATGGCTTCATCTAGGAGAGCTGCCTGCCTACTACTGCTTGCAGGATCAGAACTGTCCTTTATTTTTATTGCTGCTTGATTGTGGTATTGCAGTTTTCCAACTGCTGTTTAAAAGAGAAGCCTTTTTCTGGCACGACTCCTAGCAGAGGACTACTGCACCAGGTAAGCCCTGGGCATCACCAGGGGTTTATGTCAGCCTTTGCTATAGTCTCACTAGTGATTTATATTTGTGAAAATGCAGTTTGCACGATTGATTTCCTTATTGTTTCATTCTTAAAGTAGGATGAAAGTTGCTTTTTATAAAGCAGTAGGAAATGGTTTAATTGTTACTTAAAACCTCTTTAGGTACACAGTATCTGCGAGTACAAGCAGCAACGGTTTTCAATAGAGCAGAGCAGGTTTAGACCGGACATTTGGAAGAAATTCTTCACCATAGAGGGTGTTGAGACACTAGTTCAGGTTGCCCAGAGGGGTGGTGGAGGCCCCATCCCCAGAGACATTCAAGATCAGGCTTGATGAGGCTCTGAGTGACCTGATCTAGTGCAGGATGCCCCTGCTTGCTGCAGGGGGGTTGGACTAGATGGCCTTTGAAGGTCCCTTCCAACTCTTGCTGATGTGTCTGTGGATCCCAGCCTTCCTTTCAATGTCAACTGTGATGATGGAGCCCCTGTGGGAGCCTGTTCTCCAACCTCATATCCTCTGCTTTCAGATCAACTACAGCCATGCTCAGCCACTTACTCAGTCACATGGTGACACAGGCTCTGTTACCCCACTTGTATGAGCTGTTTAAAAATATAAAGTTAATTTTAGGGTCAGCCAGAGGGAAAAGTGTACCCACCCACTTGTTTTCCTGGTAGGGTGGCAGACTGTTGGCAGAATGTTCTCTCTGCAGAAGGAGTTTGTTGGTTTTTCAGATGATACTGCTTGGGCTCGAAGGGGTTTTTTTCAGCTTTTTATTTGTCATGAGCATATTTAAGCCCTTAGCAACCAAAATCTTAGTGTGTAAGAGATAAGGACAACAAGGAAAAGGTGGGATAACAGGATTTGGAGTGTTCTCAGAACTGAGATGGAAATGTTTTGAACATGCCTTTTTCTTTTGGGAAGCTTAAGTCCTAATGATAAAATGTGGTGTAAAATTTCATTGGTTTAATGCCAATTTTATTATTCTAATTTTATTTCTGTCTTTTTCTTTAACCATTAATTGCATAAGACATTTTAGCCAATGAAAGCCTGAATTTAAACTCAGCTTTGAGTGTAATATTCCTGTTTACTGACATGCCTCTAATGACTTCATAAGCCAGGGAGCAGAAAACCTAGAGCAGTGCAAGTAAAATTTAGACCATCTGTGTGCCATCATGAAGAAGATCATTTGCTGTTAACAGAGTTTTTGTTGCCTCAAATATTAATTAATTAATACTTGTTTTGCCATGTCTGCTAGTGGAGCTTACCTGAGAGGTATTGATATTGTAGGCTTAAAATAGGACATAAATAATTCAGAGCAACAAGCATTAGAAAAGATATGATAAGCAGCTTTGTTATTAGAGTATCTCTGCATCATTTGGATGCTCTGAGTAAGTTTTAATGTTGTAGGACGCAGGTACAGAGAGCTATAAGTACTTGGCTATGGTGAAGAATCTTAGTTTGAGAAGGATGGGGGTGACTTCGCTGTGTTGCAAGGTAGTTATGAACCGGTGCTCACCTGCCGGTGAACCATGTGAACAGCATTCTAGTTTTTATTCATCATGTTCTGGAAATTAGATATTAGACGAAAGTCTTACCTGCTGAGTTCAGTGTGTCAAAATGTTAAGCGATCTAAATCAGAGCAGTGTCACTGAGGTCATGGAGATACAACCATAAACCAACTATGAACTGGTTTGAGGAGTACAGGACTGGGCTGGCTGAAGTCCTCAGGCAACAGTATAATGCAAAGACAGGGAGAAGGTAAAGAAAAGAATCAAAGGACTGATGAGAAGGCAGAAATGGCAGAGAACAAATGTTCTGTGTTGCCTCTTCATATGAACTTGGTCCGTTAGATGCAACTGGGTTGTGTCTGTGAGAAGAAGAAAACGATTAGTGGACAAAGGAAGAGGAAAGCATTGGGATGAGAGGAGATCAGGAGTGATGGATGATGAGAAGAACTGAAAGAGAGTAACTAAGGATTTTAAGCTGTTCATATTTATTTCTGAATGCAGCATGCTCATTACATTACATTAAAACTCAGCATTCATCACTGGTGTCACCCCTTCGACTTCAGTGGCTACACCACCATGAACGTGACCCTGCATGTTTATTTGCAGTCATTTTTCCCCCCCAGTATGAGCAAACTTTCTGTTTATTCACACTTTGCATGTGTTGTAATCGCTTGCAGGGAGCCAACCATATAGTGATTTGCTTGGGGCCGGGGGATGGAGAACCAGAAAATTCAATTTCTTACTGACTTTAATGTGAAAGTCCAGACAATGAAGTCTGCCATTCAGACACCCCTGAAGCATTGTGATAGGTGAGGAAGAGGGGTCTGATGAAATATTTAGGTGGCCAGCCCCACTTTGCTGCTGTGGTGGTGTATAGATTACACCTGGTGAAACCTGGTCTGCAGCGGAGCGGTCGGTAAGCGCTGGGCATGAGAAGGGTGCTGAGGGGAATGCGCTTTGGAGGCTGCTGCCATACTATGGTCAGCAGGGAATGGATCTGGCACTGCTTCTGCCTCTGCCACTGTGACTGCATCATCCTGTGCCGAATGTCTTGTAGGTGATGGAAACCTCCTTGTTGCCTTGTGTGCTGTGCTCTGGCAGGACCTGTCTCTGGAAGGGGGAAAGGATGTTTGTGGCAGGGTGTTTCTGCATGGAAATGTTCTGTGCCCACCAGCCACTTGTGCTGGGGAGGTGCTCACAGTTGTAGCTCATATGTGGAGCATTTGTCTTTCACTGACATTTACTTCTGGCAGGTAGGCAGTAGGATGCTGAGATGATTTGGAAAGAAATGACCCATGGGGTTCAGATGACACTAACATTAGTCAGGGCTGTTAAATCAGGAGAAGTCATTACAGTGAGAATATGAGATGATTGCTTCTGTCTTTCCTTGCTGATGAATAGATACTGGTTTAAAGATATGGACAAATGCAGCAATTTACACCTGCTATAGTTATCAAGATATTTACCTGGTTTTATTCCTCTATTATGACCTGTCTGTGACTGACTGTTCCTGTTTGTTAGTTTTTCTGGAAATGAGGATTTGCAGTGTTGTGGAAGGTTGGGCCATTAGACTGAGGAACGTAGGTGGTTTTGCCATGGACATTCCTGGTCTGTGGCACTTTTACTCACCTTAAGCAAAGGGCTTGGCTTTTGGTGTTGGTGTGAATGGGATGAGGTGTTGTATTTGAATTAATTTGTTTATCCATTGAATGTGTTGGACTCACATGTTTATTGTCAAGGAGGACTACTCATTGATAATGCTCATTTTTCATTTTGTTTTCATATCTTTTTCATAAATATCATCACTTAGTTGTGTTTCATTACAAAGTCCTTTGCCTTCCTGTATTCTTTTCAGATCCAGGTGTCCATCTGGGTGCTTACAGCAGTGCTGGAATTTCAATTGTTGTAAAATGGATCTTGTCTGTATCTTAACCATTGAATAGATGCACTGTGTGTCTATAATGTGGTGTTTTCTATGTGTATGTGTTGCTTTGATGAAGGTAGGGTCATGCTCTTGTCTATGTTGTGGAGGAAGGAGGCACTTAAAAAATGAGAGTCACTCTGTAAGTTTGTATGTGGAGTGGGGCCAGGAATAGCCCATGATGTTCTAGGTGCCTTGGATTCTGCACCAGGCTACACTAATCATATATATTTTTCTGATTTAGTGTTAAAACAAAACTGGACATGTTTGACAAGCCTAACGTGTAATCATCAGCTGATTGAACTCCTCTACCTGCCAGAAGCTGGGTTCACTTTCTCAGTGGCTTAAGAGATATTCAGAGACTCTATCTGACAAAAAAAAGGATTGAATTCCTGTTTTTTATTTGGTGCAAGGAATTTTAAGTATGAAGTGAGTATAAACATGCATATTCATGTGGAATATGGGCACATGATTGTGCTTAGCTAAAGGAAGGTGCTTAGTTTGTATTTCATGAGATGGATACAAGGGGCTTGAGATATTTCCCCTTGAAATCGATGGGAAATTGCTCTCTGAGCTCAGCGATGCTTTTGCTGCAGAGCACAAGGCCAGCAGTGCCATGGGGGACAGACTGGCCAACTGTCACCAGAGCAAAATAATTCACACCCTCGTTAAAAGGAAATTCAGGAAAATGTCTTTGTAATATAAGCTGTATGTTTAGATGGTGTGTATTGATTTACACCCTCAGTTTCTTTGAAGCATCTGGTGCCCGGGCTGTGGTGTTTAGCAGACCCCTGCGCAGTGTCAGAGAGGTGAAAGCTTCTCAGGATGGCTGTCAGTTTGAACAAGAGTCTGATGATATTTGGTGTTTTCTTAATGTTTCATTACTGCCTAGAGGTGTGAGATTGTGACCTAATCTTAACTTTTATTGAAAAGACTTGAACCTAGATGTGCAGGAAAATAGGATTGATGCACATTTGGAAAAAAAAATCAAGAAAAGAGTGTGGATAAAAAAAGAACTGAAGTACTTATGAGCTTGTTTATTTAACACTAGTAACTGTGAGCTTTATTTAACACTTGTGCTTAGCTAGTCTCATGCAACTGAATTTTACAGATTACTTTTTCACTTACAACACTGATTTGACACCTTATCCCATAGTGTTTGCTGTAGGTGTTTATAAAGGCAGCAACATTGGAATTATAAATTCATTTGAATTAGAAATCTCTTCAAAATTCAGCAGCACTTTTTTTCACCGTGATGAAAAAACAAAAAAACCCCTCAACTTATTTCCATAGCTTTCTGTGAACGTACCATTTTCTTCCAAGCCAGAGGCAGTTCCCATGATAGAACCAATCAGTCATCAGCTAAGCAGGATGCTTACTTATCATGAAACTGCCTGCAGAAACAGGGCTGTTTTTCCAAGTACAGCAGAGCCCCTGTGAGGGGTAGATGTGACGATGGCCCCACTCAGTGCTGCGTGTCAGGTGACTGCCTCATCCATCCCTATTTAATTAATGCATAATTGACCAGCTGCTGAATTAGTTCTAATTTGGTCAGAGCGTAGCACAGCAAATAAAATTAGCCCAGGACACTCTAGTTCCAGCTCTCGCTGCTCTGTGCAGAGGTTTCCTGGCTGTTTCTTGGAAAGCTGGCACTGCACAGGGTCTGATTCCCTTCCCACACTGCCACTGGACTCTGCAGCACCAGGGAATGAACTGGATAGCCATGTAGGCATCATCCGCCACTTTGCTGCTGTCCCACAAGTCTAAAGAACTTCTCCAGGAAGTGAGGAACCAAGGTTCAGCCACCTCCTCTGGCCCATGGGGAACCTCCACTTTCATTTCCTACCTCCCCTTGCCTCAATGAGCCCACGCTATTCTAGAACACTGTGCATTTGCTTTTTTCTTCTTGTTATAGTTGAGCTGAGAAGAGCAAAATAATTCCCAGTTCTCATGCAGTTCTTATACTTCACATTAATTGGTAACCAGACAAAATACAGAGAGTCCAGGGGATGTCTCTGTGGAGACCTCGTAGCAGCCTCCCAGTACCTTAGGGGGCTACAGGAAAGCTGGGGAGGGACTGGTTGCCAGGGCATGGAGCGAAAGGATGAGGGACAATGGAAAATAGAGCAGGGCAGGGTTAGATTAGACATCAGAATAAAGTTCTTCACAATAAAGGGGGTGAGGTGCTGGCACAGGTTGCCCAGAGAGGTGGTGGAGGCCCTATCCCAGGTTGTATTCAGTGCCAGGCTTGATGAGGCTCTAAATAACCTGATCTAGTGCATGATGTCCCTGTTCACTACAGGGGGATTGGATGGCCCTTGAAGGTCCCTTCCAGCTCTATGATTCTATGATTCTGTGTCTCACCCCTGTTGCAGGCCCCTAACAATGAGGATGAGTCCCACCACTCCAGGCTGCGATGGGTGGGAGATGCTGACCCAAACAGCCCCACAGATAAATAATTGTAGAAAGCTTTCTGGTTTGCACTGCTTCAGGTGTCTTTTGTACAAGAGGTAATCCAAGCTGTGCTCCTGTTGCTGAGGTAAATGCACCTGAGCCATGTTCTGTGCATATTAAATATGATCCCTGCTGTCAGAGTGCAGGTGGTTACTGCAGGAGCTGCTTTAGTACTGACTCTTCCGTGTTGCATTCAGAATGAAAAATGAAGAACCAAAAAAAAGTTCTCTCCTGCAGTGCAACCAAGCCACCAGCATGAAACGTTATCAAATGCGGTGCTGGTGCCGTGAGGGATAAACAGAGAGGATCAAACAATTGCCATCATATTTTATGCAAAATAAGTGAATTAACAATTTTAGCAGTTGAGTCAAAGGCACCCTGGTTTCAAGCTGATATGTGAATTGAAGGCAGTTTATTTCTAATCATCTTGCAGAGACGGATCTTTGTGTGGCCTTTCTATATGGTAACTCCTCTCTGGATCTCTTGTCTTCTGTCCTGCTCAGTGTACACACAAAGCAATGTGGTTGTGCTTGTGGGGATGCAGCTCCATTTGTAGGTTTTCCTAAGAAAAAAAAAAAAAGAAAAAAAATCAAGCAGTGCATGTTGCACACACCTGTACAGATGTACCTGTAGGAAGTGTGAACTGTGGTAGGGAAGGGCACTCCCATGTTAAACATGAGGCTTGTTTTTCCAGTTCTGTCATTGTCCTTAAGTCTTATCTGCATTGGAAAGTTTCAGTGGTGAATATTAAATCAATTTTTAATTTCAATGAGCAGTCTTCCTACAGACCCCCTGTGCCCACACCTTTGTTTCATTTGAAATAGGGCCTGTTTCACATTAGATTAAAGTTATCTTAGGGGTAAAAGGTAAAAGATAAAAGCAAAGCAGTTACAGTCTTGGGAGTGGTGCTTCTGAGAGCTTCTACGCTGGGAGTTTCTTAGTTGAGAGCTGGTAACTGGATGCTCCTTGTCCATTGTGGTATAAAGTGAAGTGATATTGTATGAAATGCTCCTGGGATGGTTTTAAGAGGATGTGTTTTACTTCACAGGGCCACAGTCTTGCAGCACTGTTGGTCACCAAGGGCCAAGGGTGGGAGGTCAAGAAGTTTTCTGGCACAGAGCTGGAAATGCTCATTTCAACACATTTTTCTTTCCTGGGGTCAAACCACAACTAATTTGGTCTGCAGCAGATGAAGAGTGCTTGAGGTGACCTTTCACAGAGGTTTAACTGCCTTGGTAGCAAATCTCACCTGTAGGCAAATTGAGGCAAAGGAGCTCTCCTTGTGTAGACATGTTCTGGGTGTAATTGAATTACTTCACTTCCAACTCGTAGTGCTGGTGAAGCTTCATTAAAGACAGTGAAGTTCTTTGCCGTTCTCAGAGGCATGTTTGGCTCATGTGTAAATGATGTTATAGAAGCTCTTTGATGTGCTGTGTTATGAATGCTGTGGAAGCACACAGTGAATAACACTCTTCAAAACTTTCTGTTGGAAGTTAATGCTTAACAGTGCAGAGGCAAACCCTGACTGAAAGCAGTCTTTGTGGTAACTGCACCCAACCAACTCTCCCTTCTGTGAGTCTGCTCCCCTGCTTCCTGACAGGAGAGAACTTTTGCTTTACTGTGATTCAAATGACCCAGAAGGATCCTGTAGAAGCTCATTTGCATAGTTAACAGCACAACAAAATCCTAAGGGCATAAACATTTTTTAAACTGCGCCAATGATGACCCACAGACAAAACTGTTTGTCCATCTGTCCATCTGCACCTCAGCCTCTGTGTCTCTGACAGATAGGTGCTATCTACAGCATGGCTAGCACATGGATGTTCCATGTCAGATGAAGCAGAACAGGCCAAATCCCAAATCCTGGTATGGACTTGCCATGGCAACACATGTCTGGGGCTTGTGGCCTTGTCCAGCTGCAGCCATGGGGCACAGCAAGCAAGGGAATTCCCTCTTCCCACTCCATTAACTCACCAGGGAAATTTAGGTCTGGATAACCTGCCACATCATCCAGCTCCAGGTGTGCAAGCTTGGGCCCCAGAAGTAGTGTAAGCACTCTGTTTTATCTATGTGCTTTATCTATGTGCTAATTAGGTCATCACTTTGTTCAAGATAATTGTCTCTGCTAATGAGTTTGAGTGCAGTGTCACTAGCACAGAGGTGGTGCACCCAGTTTCCATACCAGCTCCTTTGGTGGGCACTTCCTCACAGGGTGTAACAGCACTAGGACATCTCCAGGACATGCAGTCCCCACCAGGACAGGCAAGACTGAAAGCAGGTCGTGGTCCTCAGAGCAGATGTTCAAAGTGCTGACAAGCCTTGACAGCAGCAGCATGATTGCCCAACAGTGGCAGGAAAGCTAAAATTACAGCCAGACTGTGAACACAAGAAAGCAGTGGGATAAGGAGACCCAGAGAACTTCCCTCCTTTGGCCAGAACCCATTTGGTTTCATACCCACATCACCAGCAGGGCGCCTGGTGGGGGATCAGGCAGGGCCAGCCTGGAGCAAGGACTCCTAAAGTGCCTGGAAGTGAAGGGGAGGAAAGACAGAACCATTCACCATTCAGGCAAGTCTTCCCAGTATAGGTCTGACCCATCATCATTTATAATCTAGGTCAGACCTAGTCCCTGAATTTAAACCTTCTGCAACCCAGTATCGGCTGTAACCGTCAAGCAGTGAGGAGGAGGTCCCTGTCTGCCTCTCATCTCTTTTTCTCCCATAGTCTGCTGTGGGATTTTTAACACAAAATCACCCCGTTCTGTTCATGTGTAGAACAAAAATTGTCAGTCTTATGAAGTTACAACCAGGTATATTTCTCATTCAGTTTGACCTTGAACCCTCTTACTGGCTCACCGTTTTCATCCCACTGGTCCATGGAAAGTATAGGGGTTGCAGAAACCCCCCTGGCGGCTGCTGTTTCCAGTGTGTAAAATGAAAAAAGGTCATGGAATGAGAGAATTGCCTAGTTTGGAAGGGACTTTCAAGATTGTAAGCTACATCTATCAACCTCAATGACAAAACCACTACTAAACCATGTCCCTGAGCACCACATCTACACTATTTTAAATACATCCAGGCTGATGATTCCAGCACTTCCCTGAGCAGCCTTTTTGACATTTTGTTAACCCATTTGGTGAATAAATTTTTCCTAATATCCAGTCTTGATCTATAAGTGGGTTAGACTCGATGTTCTGTGTTGAAGAAACACAAAATCCTGGTTGCCCAGAAAGTGAATCTGGCTCTGCCATTTCCTTGTGTGCATGCAGCTGGTGGTGCCTGCAGGTATAGTGTAAGTCAAAGAGGAAACAGAAACACTGCTTGGGACTGTCCCAGCAGGAGAGAAAGGATGACATTGTTCCTTCTTGCTTGTGTCTTCCTGACCCTGCTGAATTAGCTTGGAAGCCAGAGCATGGATTTTCCTTCGATGGCAGTTTTGTGGCTGGCTGTGGGTCCAGTCATGGACATCTCTCAGCAGTAGCAGGATGCAGTTGTCCAAGAGAAGCCACCAGCATACGGAAACTCTCACACCTACTGTGTGATGGGCATGTTTAAGGCTTGTCCTGGTGGAATTTGCTACCTGGCAAGGGAGGTGTTGCTGACTTCAGCCTTGAAAGTCTTTCACCCAGAAGTTTGCTTACTTCAGAATTTCACAGATAATATGTGAATTTCACAGGAGAATGTGGGTGTCACCTGCACCAGGGTCCAAACAGGTGCCACTGCAAACTGCGGGGATTCTAATGTAGTTCCACAGGTCCCATGGAACCATATCTGGCTTCCTTACTCTGTTCAGAAGTTTGATTCACTCTGTAACTGCTGTTGAGGGGGAGCTCTGGCTTTCACTGGAGAGGATGTACAGTACAAGCATCCCCACAGTAACTTGGCGTCCTCCTTACACCTCAACCTCCTTCCATGTGAGCCTCCTGCTCTGTGCTTCCCATACCTGCAAATTTCTTTCCTCAGGCTTGCTTCCCAAAACCCCACCCTCTTCCCATTCATTGTTTTGTGTGATCTCTACAAAATGTGGTGTTTCTGCCCAGATAGTTTGCCCGAGGCCTGTGACAAACTACATTAAGTTGTCAGTTGTGAGGCGTTAAAGAAGTGAACCTGTCTTCACTTCATGCCCAATCCTAAGATATTTTTAAATATCAGAGTTTGACTCAGTGTTTGTCACTGGCTGTATTTTTGGGATACCCAAAACTGTGATAGATGGGCCTGATATTCAGAAAGTACTGCTTTCCATTTCTAGAAATCCTGGTTCTTAAACACCTTTCCAAAATATAAACAATTTCATCAGGATGAGCCAAAGCTCTGGAATTTCTGACTGTGATGCATTTCTGCCGTCTTCCTGTTTTCATGCAGTCATACTTGTTAAATTCATTTTCAGATGGCATTGTGCATAGCCATAAAGAAATTTGAGAGAAATTACCTTTAAGGAACCGTGAGTGATCTATTTGGGTTTGTCAGTGTTTAATCCTGATTTATTCCTGTTGGATAACTTATAAAAAGGATTAAATTTTACTTTTGAAAATGCAGAAAAGTAGGATAGACATTATACTTTCCTGCATATAATGCATCTGTTTCTCAGTGCTGTTTATCAGGAGAACTGCAGTTGCAGTTAATAGAACTCTTATCTTTTCAGTCCCAGTTGAAACCCACCTTGTCAAATCAATGGAGCAAACCTTCTTCCACCAAGAGCATGACCAATGTATCTTATGTAACAAGTAATTACTTTAACTTTCAGAATATATACTGGCTTCTGAAAATAGCATGTCAGTGTCAGTGTGCTTGATTGAATGTCCAAGCACAGAATCATCCAGGAAGGGTAGACCTGAGCCCTGTGGAAGCTAAAAATGCATCCCAATGTCCTTCCATGGAACATGTTTTATGGGTCTTCACTGTCACAGAGGGATTAGTGTGTAGTCTACAGCTAACATGATCCCAAGTTTCTGGTCCAAATCCCTGGTAGATACACATAGCCATTGAATTCTTGATGGGAGACTAAAAATTTACAGGAGGAAATGGTTTATCTAATGGGGAAAAAAATAAAGCAAAGAGTGGAACAATAATGCTTGAAGGATTTCTCTCTTAATAACATGGAGAAGCAGTTAATCTAAGTGGCAGCATCTTTCTGAAAAGTCAGACACATTTGCTTTCCTAATAGCATTCTCTCATTTTTTCTGTAGGTCCAGCTGCCCAGCGTCAGGTCCAGAATGGGCCATCTCCAGATGAGATGGAAGCACAGAGAAGGTGAGTTTATCTGTTAGGGTAACATTCTGGTTTGTCACCTGGATGAACATGCAGTTCCTCGACACCAATGAGCACTGATCTTTTTACTTGTACNGGATTAAATTTTACTTTTGAAATTGCAGAAAAGTAGGATAGACATTATACTTTCCTGCATATAATGCATCTGTTTCTCAGTGCTGTTTATCAGGAGAACTGCAGTTGCAGTTAATAGAACTCTTATCTTTTCAGTCCCAGTTGAAACCCACCTTGTCAAATCAATGGAGCAAACCTTCTTCCACCAAGAGCATGACCAATGTATCTTATGTAACAAGTAATTACTTTAACTTTCAGAATATATACTGGCTTCTGAAAATAGCATGTCAGTGTCAGTGTGCTTGATTGAATGTCCAAGCACAGAATCATCCAGGAAGGGTAGACCTGAGCCCTGTGGAAGCTAAAAATGCATCCCAATGTCCTTCCATGGAACATGTTTTATGGGTCTTCACTGTCACAGAGGGATTAGTGTGTAGTCTACAGCTAACATGATCCCAAGTTTCTGGTCAAATCCCTGGTAGATACACATAGCCATTGAATTCTTGATGGGAGACTAAAAATTTACAGGAGGAAATGGTTTATCTAATGGGGAAAAAAATAAAGCAAAGAGTGGAACAATAATGCTTGAAGGATTTCTCTCTTAATAACATGGAGAAGCAGTTAATCTAAGTGGCAGCATCTTTCTGAAAAGTCAGACACATTTGCTTTCCTAATAGCATTCTCTCATTTTTTCTGTAGGTCCAGCTGCCCAGCGTCAGGTCCAGAATGGGCCATCTCCAGATGAGATGGAAGCACAGAGAAGGTGAGTTTATCTGTTAGGGTAACATTCTGGTTTGTCACCTGGATGAACATGCAGTTCCTCGACACCAATGAGCACTGATCTTTTTACTTGTACCAGTTTTCAGCTGATGCCAGGTTTTCTGTAATTATTGCTAATGATTCTGTAATGATTTTTAAAGGGTGAAGTGAACAGAAGCTGTAGGTAAACTCTTTACTCAAAGGCAAATTATGTTCAGAGTTCAAGCGATTTGTAGGATGTGCGTTTCTCAAGCACATTAAGAAAGTCTAATTTTATCCTGTTCTGAATCACCTATGGGTGGCTGGCAAGGAGGCTGCTGTCCAGGGAGGATCCGATAGACCTTGTGGCCCCTCAAGTAATAGCATAAGCTCCATATGGGCTACTTCCTATATCACATGCTGTTCCTTTCTTCAGTGTTTTGCTCTAAATCAGGATAATAAATGAAAGCATGAAGTCATACTCTTTACCTTTACATTTATGTCAGACTTGATGCCATTATTGCACATGGAATTTTCTGTAGCTGATGCGAGTGGTCTGCTTGAGGGAAGGTAGGCAGGAGTATCCATCCTTGTAACCCTATGTCTGTAACCAAGTGATGAGCCCCCACTGCATTTAAGCTTTGCTGATTTAGCCCAGATTCCTGTAGCAGCTGGAGAAATCCATATAGCAGCAGAATCTTCATCTCCCTTCACTTTGTCCAGAGGTATGTGATACACTAAGTCCTCTCTGATGAAACATAGGCTCATGCACACAGAAGCCTCACTTTTGTTCCCTATGTTCCTGCTCACTGCAAGTGTCCAAGTACACTGCAAGTACAGAGATCAGCAGGACCTCTCACTGGTCCACATTTGGTGCCTGGCATTGCTTAAATGAGGTGCCTGCCTTTGCTTCTGTAACAAGAGGAGGGTAAGCAAGTGTATTTATTCCCCCTGCAGGACTTGGCCCAATGCTTGGTTCAGATAATAAACACCTTCCTAAGGATTTTAGTGGAACCAGACCCGCAGAGGCATCAAAGATGTTAGATGTTGTTCTAACATGAGGACCAGTGGGCTTTGCCTTCATGTTAAGTGGAACCTGTAAGTGAGCAGAGTCCCCCATTGCAGGGTCCAATTGCTGCCCTGGTCTTATGGGTAGTGTAGCTTGATATCACATTCTCCAGCAACAGGGATGAAGTGTTGCAGTATATTTTATGCCTTCATGCTCCAGGGCTACCTTTCCACCGGTCCTTATGCAAACCCTTGTAGAGATCATTTTAGACTAGGCTCTTATCACGGGCTTCAAAAAAATCATAAGTATAGAGAAACTAGTTTCCTGCACCTTTATGAATAGCTCTGGCTGGGGATTTAGTAGGGATTTACATACAAGTATTAAATGGGTCAATGGGTAATGATATTTCACTTGAGATCTGTGAGATTTACTCTGGGATAGCAGCATTATCCATAAGGTCAGAGGAGGGCTTCCTGCACTCCCCAGCATAAGAAAGATGCCTCCTGTCCCCACTGTCTGTCAGAAACCTCTGATTCAGCTCTCCATCTAACCCATGGAAATCACCAATTTGTCAGAGCATATTTACTCAGACCTCAAGTTTAGATGTCTAGTCTGTACAGTTAAAATTGTGAGGAGCTTCATTTCATCAGAAAAAAAAATCATTTAGAGACAGCAAAGACAGCAAAAGCCTTTTGGGAAGATATTATTTGACCACTGCAAGGCACATGGTTCTGGGAAAGCTTCTTTTGCTCCACTGGGCTGGAATAAGCTATGCCAGTAGATGTGCTTAGATATTACAGCATCTGTACTGGAGGATTTTCAGCTGATGCATTCCTTAACCATAAAGAAGACCTAATTTTATGCCTACCATTTTCTTAAACATCTCATAAGCAGACTTGGAAATGAAGTTGTGGTGGCTACTCTGCAAATATGTCTGTTTAAAAGGTTTTTTAGAGACCCTTACACGAATGTTAAAAGAATATATTTTATAAGTGTAATTTGTGCCCTCTTATGCTCTCTTCCTTGAATTCTCCTAAAGCAGCCATGTACCAGTCTCAGGCTTTATTTAGTTCCACTGGAATAAATTTGACTTCCTAAGCGTGTAAGAAGTTCTCCTTTTAGCACGTGTGGGAGGGTGCATTGGGCACACAGTGTAAACTGCTTTTGCTCAGGGGCAGACAGGGCTGCCATGAACCCTGGTGACTTCAGATGGCAGTGGATCAGTCATGGCAGTCATCCTACACCTGCCTCTGCTTTGCAGCAGCTCTAACCACTTGGAGACATCTTAGAGACATCTTACTCCTATATCCTTCCTTTTCTGTCAGGCTGGAGTTTTCCTAGCCCATCTTCCATAAAAACTAGAATTTCCCTCAGGTTTATTGAGAAAAATGTACCTTTCAGATTGTTCTGAAAGGTACATTTCACTGATAAATGCCAGGCTAAGGCAGAGGATGGTTTACCCAAAAAAATTCTTAGCACGTGTTTACAATTGAAATTTCAGCAGTGCAACTGATGCTGTTGCATATGTGCGTATATGCACATGTTGCATGTGTTTTCAGCTTATAACTATTGAGTAAGAGCTAGGGTATGTATTAAAGTAAATATTTCTATTTATTGGTTTAAAATGTCATAGTTTAAATGAAACCAGTTGAATCAGTCAGCTGAGGCTGTTCCTCAAAGCTGTTTCTCCTTTGAACATATAGTAACTTTCTCAGCTGCCTGTAGTGGTTTTCCAGAATTTGCCAGTGTTCAGTGGACAGCATGTCCTCAACATAAAACCAGATTAGGATTGATCCCTCCACAGCAAATAAGTATAATGATGAATTTTCCACTCCCACCTATTGAAGGAGAATTGAAATGTGGGAAGTTTGTTATGCAAATTAAGACATTCTTTTTTCCTCACCTAACGGGACTTTATTTTTTCTGACTTTTTTTTTTCTTAAATCTCTTACTCGTGTGTAAGAAAATATAATTATTTCAAATTGCTGACTTGGGAAAGTGCAAGTGTGAAATGTTAACAGGGAGTTATCTGTAAAATATTACAGAAGGAGTCAAAACACAAGTGCTGCCTAGAGTTAAGCTTGCTTTACTGTACAGATCATCAAGTGAAATTGCTACAGCAAGAAGAAATCTCTATGCAGTTAATACTGGTCCAGACATAGTGTGGAACAAATTCAAAGGAAATTTAGTTTATAAATCATGGATGAAAATTATAATAAACGTTATTACCAAGTGCTTCTGTACCTGAGTTGTGCTTTAGAATTGTTCTAATCTTTAGACCTTATACCCATGCACACGGTAAAAAGTCTTGCCAAGAGCCTAGTTCTAACTTTCAGATCTTTTCAACAAGAGAACTGTCAGGGAGGGTTTGTGGCCTGGGACAGGGTGACATCTCTTTCTGCGGAAGAGTTAAAGTGAGCGAGAGCAGACCTCTGCTGATGAAGCCCGGGAACTGCACATCTCCCGAAAGGAGATCCTGGGACAAGACCTGGTGGTGCATTTCCCTGTGGGATGCCAGGCTTGGTGGCATGAGGCTGGCAGCTCCTGGGGGAAAAGTTGTCAAAAAAAAAGCAGCAGTGCAGTGCTGCATTCGAGGAGGAAATGTAGTCATCATGGTCACACTGGCCCGCATAGGGATGGCTGCGCTGGGACATCAAGTGGCAGATTCTCAGCCAGATTGTGCAGCTGTTCAAAACAAGTTTGGTACAGTCAATACCTAACAGCAGAACAAACTTCCTTATATTTTAATTTTAACTACAAGTTCTCTGAGGTCCTGAACCTTAAAAGACTTTGGACTCTGTTACTTTGTGAGAGATTCCACTTAGTCTTCCCTGGCGATGAGCATCTGCTTCAGATGAACCACAATGCAATTGCTCTGCTCTCCTGGGCCTGGGGTACTGATTGTTCCTCCTGCAGAGCCCATTCAGGAGTTACCTTAAATGGGTCAACCAACCCCTGCAGTTAACCTTGTCCAGTGTCACTGCGGTGGCCAGGGCAAGGGAAATCAGATCCACCTTTATCTCACAGGGAGAGCATTTGTCTGAGGCACTGGCTTACACTATCCAAGAAATTCAACTCAAGTGCTTCTCAGTGTGTAAAGCTTTCACTCAGAATTGTGAAGAATTCATAATGACTGAGGGTTTTTGCATTGCTGTTTCAGACAAGTGATGGAGCAACAGCAACAGCGCCAGGAATCTCTGGAAAGAAGAACCTCTACCACAGGCATGTATCAAACCAAGCAGATATGGTGTCTCCTTGCTTGTCCCCTCTAGCTGTAGTTGGGTTTTGCATGATGCTACACAAAAGCTGGATTGCTAAAAGTGGTTATAGCTGTGATTAGATTTTAAAGCTTTTTGTGCTTAAGACATACATGGATTTGAACATTGCTGTGTTGCTTAGCAGAAGCTCTAGTCCAAGGATGCAGATAGAGATAGGCAAAACATCTGAGAGGGATTTTAGGAGTACCAAGGGGGCCTGACCAAGCTTCTTCCACACCCGTGAGTAGAGAAGGTAGCAGAGGCACTGCAGGAGTGACTCCATGTTTCCAGGGGATGCCAGCAGGAGGGGGTGGAGATGCTGGATGTGCCAGAGCAGGCACTCCTCAGCACTCTGTAGCATAAGGCAAACTGCAGCACAGGGGAAAATATAGCTCTGGATGCTCCTTGGTGAGGATTTTGTGGTCATGAAGCAAGATACCTTCTGTGAGCTTAATGGAAAAAATATATATATTTAATGAGCTTAGAAAAATCTTCTATAGCATATTAAGTTGCACTAAGCTAAGAGATGACAGGAATAGCTTATGACTCAAAGTGTGGCTTTGCCTCTCGCAGAGAAGGGAGAAGCAAGCAGGCCAAGATGAACATGCTTGGGATTTTGCTTTGGGGCCCTTTTTTCCAGTTAATCTGGCCACGCGAATGAAATGTTTTAACTCTGCTGTGATGACTTTGTAGATTTTGACTTGAAACCAGATCAGATACAGACATATACTTTAGTCAGTGGCAGAATTTGCTGGACTTTGCTTCAACAGAGGTTACTGTGTGCTATTCTATACAGGCTACATTGCCAAAATCCTGCCCAGGCATTCACAAGGAGCAAGACATGGTTCCTGTGGACTTCTGGCTGTCCCCTCCCTGGCAGAGAGGTGGCCACCAATGTGTTCAGTGTGTCCCTTGCAGCTGCTGTTGGTGCAAGGGTGATTTTTGCGATCCTGACTCAGGTTCACTTGGGGCTTGGAGGAGCCTCGCTGGCACCAGAGCCCACAGCCCAAGGCCCTCCAGTCTTGCCAAGGGTTGAGAACCCTCAAGCTTGTGCTTATGCTACCTCCTCTTCACTTTGTTCAAGTTTCTGTTCGTAGTCATTTTGTGGTTCCTTCTTCTCCATTCTGCTTTGCCTTGGTTTCATTCCTTGCCACATACCCATCTCATTCTTTTCATTTGTCTTTTTTGTTCCTTTAGTTTCCACCCTTCAGATAAGCTTGTGCTCCTCCCCATCTCAGCCTCCTCCTCCTCCCACCTGCAGTACCTGGGCCACTCTCTCCCCTGCTTCTGTGCCATCCCCACCACCTCATGCCACCACTGACTCTTCATCACCTGCTGTCCCCAAGGCTACCAGTCAATCCTGTCCCAGATCCCCACACAGAATCAGGGAGCCCCCCCTGCTCCTGCATAGGCACTCAGCCTCCGAGTTGCCGACAACACTGGCTTCTTCCCCTCCAGCCTGTGCAAACCACAGGACCACAATGCCAGGTATCAGGCGAACTTCACTATCTCCTCCACCTCTCCATCTTTCCCACCTTCCCTTTGCCTCTCTCCAGCCTCTCAGACGCTCTTCTCTTACATGCTCTCCTCAATCTTCTGCTTCCTCTACCACAAATGCACCACCTCTGCAGAGGGGTGATGTCCTGCAGCTACGTAGTCCCACCATCCTGCCCATGATTCCTGTCCCACCTGACAGGGTCAAGGGACCCACAGAGAAAGCAGGCCAGGAGACCTCAGCAGACATACCTCCAAATGGCCATCTTGAAGAACTAATTGCGTTAGGTCCCTCTGGGACCCAGGTGAAAAGCATGGATGGGTCCATTTTTCCACAGCTGGGAGCAGCACCCTCTTCCCCACTGTCCACCATTGTCAGCCCGCCTGCCTCCTTTGACCAGGCTCTTTCCCCATCCTCCCATCCATCATCTCATCCTCCACAGCAGCGGTATCAGCCCACGTCACTCTGTTTTCCATTGCTTCCTCCTTACGCTGCTGTGTCTGAGGTGACTATGCCCTGGAGGAACCCTCCTTGCATGACTTCACCAGCCATTGTCCACTTGAGTAAGTACTGCTTTTGGATGAGTTTCAACCTATATAAAGCCTTGGCTTGCAGCTATTCCAAAAGCCCCAGGAGCACTGCCTTTGACAGCTGGAAGAAGGGCTGAGAGACCCAAGGCTACTTCTGCCGAGTTCTGAAACCAAGGTGGAAAAGTACCAAAATGATTCAGGACTGGTCCGGGCACCTTCTGAGCAAAAAGTGAGGCAAAAATCAAGAATTAAGGGACCAGAGCACCGTAGCTGGGTTGTCACAGAGCATTACTGCATTAGCCCAGAAGGAGATTTTTATTGTTTAGCAGAGTCAAGTTGCCTTTGGCAGTATGGCAGTGAGCTTCATACAAAGCCTGTTTTCAGGGTTTTTTTTTTGGATGGGCTCTTCTGAAGCTGGAGGGCAGGCCTGTGGTAAACTTGTCTGTGTGGCACTCCTGGTAGAGACTGTGGCATTTATTCTTTTTTCTTTAGTGTTATTTTTGTTATCAGCAAAAGATTTTTTTATAGTTACCCAGAATCCCCTGTGCTTGTGTATCCCATTTCATTCTAGAAACTCTCCTCCTGGTATTAACTGTGTTTAGAGCTGAGGGCTTATTGCTGTAACTATCCCAACAAACCTTTTCCATGGCATCTACCTCAAGAACTTGGGTCTGCTGCTTTGCATATGCTCTTGGTTTCCAGTGCTTGCCTAAAGTCTGGGGAGTCAGAGCAGCTGCAAGCAATGTCCATTTTCAATTCAGTTTTGCAGCTTGACTCTATTCCTGTTTAGAACCATGTATAATGCTTAAATGATGTGTCTAGAAAAGGAGAAAAACTGAGAGACATTTCCTTTCTGCTAAAAATATTACAGCCACCACTGGAGGCTCAGTCCTTCAGCTGATCTAAGTCCTTGAAATCCATTTAGTTCAATGAAGTTATTTTAAACTCACATCAGGCCATTATTTTGACTCTGTTCAATTTTTGCCTCAGGCTGGCCTCTAATTAGGTGGGTGTAGTTTTGTAATTACTATTAACTGTACCCACAGTGAATTACTAGCTATTATGTTTGTGAACCAAAGAGGGCTTGAAAAGTTTAAAGCATTTCTAATAGCAGCTATGGTTCAGTTCAAGAATGGAATTGGGAATGTTAAATAATGGCAGGAGTAACCACAGAAATAAGGCAGTATTGTAAGAAAACCTAGATAAGGAGAAAACCAGGCTTCTAACATTAAATGCAGTTTCCAAATGTTCCTCAGTCGAGATTTGCCTGTCTTTCAAAATAACACTTACTGAACAGACGAACTGTGATTATATCTCAGGAGCAGCCTGTTCTGAGAGATAGAAAATTAGGGAAATACCCTTGGAGGAGATGTATTTGTTCAACTGACCAATTACACACAAGCAAAACACTCTAGTGGAGTTACCTATCATCAGCTCCTCTACCAGGCTGCTGCTTTGAGGAGCTCCACTGAAACCTGGGGGACTTGGAGCTGGACTCCTCCCCCTCAGTGTTTTGCAGGACCAGAGGATGTATTGCTGTACCCCACTACTCTGGTAAAAAGCTCATGTTAACCAAACAGAGTTGACTGATGTAGTTCATTGTCTCCATGTAGAAAGCTATGACAGAAGCAGAAGATGCAAGTTATGGCCAAGGAAAGACATGGATCTGTTAGAACCATTGGCTCCAGAGGAGGGTCACAAAGACAATGAGAGAGATAAAACACCTCTCCTACAAGGGTGAGAGAGTTGAGGTTGCTCAGCCTGGAGAAAAGAAGGCTCCTGGGAGACCTTGTAACAGCCTTTGAGTACCTGAAGAAGGCCTACAGGAGAGATGGGGGTGGGGGAGAGCACTGTGAGGGAATATAGTGTTAGGATGAAGAGTAATACTTTTAAACTCAAAGAGGGAACATTTGTATTAGGTTTTAGGAAGAAATTCTTTACTGTGAGGATGATGTGAGCCTGCAACAGGTGTCCTGGATTTGTGGGTGCCCATTCCCTGGAGTGTTCAAGGCCTGCTTGGATGGGGTTTTGAACAACCTGGTCTAGTTGAAGATCATTGGAACTAGATGATCTTTGAAATCCCTTCCCACTCAAACCATTTTATAATTCTCTGAATTGGAAAGCATTTTTTGTGTTCTCATTTCTGCACAGAATAAAACACTTGTCTAGCTAAGGAAAAGAAGAGGGAAAAGGCAAGTTAATCATTGTCAGGGTCTCACAGGAAGACACAATGGTAGCATATTGACCATTGATGCAACCACTGTTTCCCATTCGTCTGTGTGCTTGGTGCTTCCATGCAATGCTCACTCATCACGCAGTGAAGTCATGGCCTTGGGAGCAGAAACATGACCTTGTGGATGGGCTGGAGGAGATCTTCACTGCCCTTCACCTCTAACTCACCTTCTCTGCATTTCAGGCCCAGTGCTTCCACCTGGTCATCCCAGTGGTGCTGCTGTGATCCCTGCTTCGTCGGGGGGGCCCCCACCTCCGCCACCCCCCCCA
>VZTY01003231.1:491664-506776 GCA_013400935.1 Turnix velox
CACCCATGGGAGCTGCTCCCCCCCCACCGCCCCCACTGCCAGCTGGTGTCTGCCATGGGGCTGGCACTGAAGATGGGTCAGTGTCAGGGCTTGCAGCAGCTCTGGCTGGTGCCAAACTAAGGAGAGTCCAACGGGTAAGGAGGTGGCACTGGGACTCACCTGATGGGCTCTTCTCTGTTGTAGGGCAGCTGTGTATAATGACATGGTGACATGCACTTCAACCGAGCCTTTGGTGAACTTTGAAGTGTGTAGTGCAAATAAAGCTTACCAGGAAACATTTGGGAGAATTTCTTCTCTTTGGAAAATATTCATTAGCAAAAGTCTGTGAGTTCTCGCCATGCCAGAATTCTGCAAAGTCTGCCACCATACTAGCTGTTAGTGTTTTCAGTCATTGTAAGTGGTTAAAACTGCATGATCCTTACAAAAAACTTGTTGAGGTCTCACATCAATAGGTGTCCACTGAGATAAGGGCTGCTTAACTGACCATAAAAATAACCATGACTGCACAGTGCTGTGAATTTTTTTCATCATTGGCCCATATAATTATCTCACCCAGTCTCTCCTGGTTGTAGAAAGGTCCATGTGCATCTTCTTCCCTAAGCAGATCACATCCTATCTCTGGTTTGGGCCTGTGATTGTGCTGATTGTTCCTAATAGTTAGGAAAACTAAACATTGAGGGCATGTTTGTAAATGAAAATCTTTTCACTAATTACAACATTGATTTCTCTCTCAAGCCAGAAGATGGTTCAGGAGGGTCCAGCCCCAGTGGAGTCTCCAAAAGTGATGCCAATCGAACAAGTAGTGGAGGAGGTGGAGGAGGACTAATGGAGGAAATGAATAAATTACTGGCAAAAAGGTTTGTACCTGGAGATAAATAAGCACCAACATGAGCTTTGCTGCAAAGAGAGGGACAAGGTGCTGCCATTCTAGGTTAGCAATAGATCATTCTGGTGCTTCTTTGCAGAGAAGACATAGATGTTATTTGTCAGCATTGTCTGGCCTTTAATTTAGATGTTTCAGCAGTGATACCCAGCAGAGTTTAGCAAATCCTGCAGTATGGTAACCTTCAAAGATGGTGGTAAATATATCCACTGTGGTTTTGCTTTTTTAAGGCAGTTCCATTTCAAAGTCACTGCTTCTGGTAAGAGTGAACTGTGAAAGGAGGTTAGGCAAATCATTCTTTATGCAGCAAATTCAGGATCTTGGGCCCAGAAATATAAACAGAAGTGTGATAGAAGGGCAACGTCTTGGCAGGTGAATTCTTATCAATTCTCAGTGCATTTCAGACAGTCTCACCAAGCTTTTCTCCACTCAGGCGAGTTGTGATGAATCAACTGTTAAAGGCACTCAGTTGTTCCAATTAGACTTGCTTTCTCAGCCTCCCCTGATTCCACCAGTAATGTTCTCTCAGACTGGAGCTCCCCAATTCTTAGTTTAAGATATTTTGGTTTCAGCATGAGATTTTGATGGCCTTGTGAAAATGAGGGGGAAAAAAGATGAGTAATATAAGGAAGAGTAGGTACACTTGTGTAATGTACAGAAAAGGAGTTTTAAAATAATTTTGTCTAGTATAAAAGTAGTTCCTTGTTCAGAGGGTCTGATTCCAATTTCTCTCCATGTCCTGGTGATTTCAGGAGGAATTCTGAACATGGACTGTGGATGTAATCCATTGGAAAGAATTGAATAGATACACAACACTATAAAAAGTTACTTGCCGTGTAAAATATCAGATACCTTTCTCTCTTTTCAAAATTAAAATAGTTTAATAGCTTTAAGTAGTAATTTCCTTATTCACCTTCTAGTCTGTTTTGTGCTGACTGATCTTGCTGAACTGCAAGGTGTCTAGAGGCAAAGTAAACTTTGGTGTCTAGATGCTGGGGTAGCTACCTCTGTTCAAGCAAGCAAATTGGGCATCTCATATGCTTGGATACAGCAATCCTACAAAGTTCCGTGGTTCTAGTCTAAAATGTAGTCCAGCTTGGCTTTCAGCAGTAGGATCTGGATGTCTTCAACTATTCATGTCCCTCCTCTGTCTGAGCAAAAGCACTGCCAAGGGCACCATGCTGCCTCTGCTCCGTGAGTAACTGAGCTGCAAATCCTTTCTATCAGGAGCAGAATTGTCTCCTAAATTTCACTTGACAAAACCATTGGAAACACACAACTGTCAGGCCAGAGTGCAAAATGGGCCCACACCATTAAACTGAGAATGAGAGGACTCCTTTTGGCTGCAAAACCCTTTTTAAGTGTCATGACACAGAGAAAGGAAAGAACCTGGCCCTGTGTTTGTGGTTGTTCTTACCAAACTGGCAGCCAGGAGGTAGAAAAAGATGTTTTTTCAAACTGAGCGTGTGCATTAGAAATAACAGAGCGATGAGCAGGGCATCTCTGGGGTCCTTTTCTGAACAGAAAACCACATGCTCAGAAGCAGGGAATGAATCTGGAGAAGTAATGGAGGAAAACACTTCTGAGAGCTCAGATGGTATAAAATACGACTCTCTAGATTTAGTTGCCCCCATGAGAGCAACCTTTGCTTCAGGACTGAATTGCAAGTGGAATAATGAACTATCACAAATTGCTATTATTTCTAGCTCACTTAAGCTTGTTGCAGGACATAAATCTAACTGGTCTCTCACCCTGGCAAGTATTTGCCTGGCTCAGGTGTGTAGCTGCTACAAATTCTTTCATCAGAAATATCCTCTAAATATTATAGGCTATAAAATTCTTACTGTTCTGATAAAGTTATTAATGCATTTGAGTATCTGGGAGTGAATCCTACAGAGCACTGTGTCCTATAGACACATGTATGTGTTTTATTCCACTGTTTTTAGTCAAATTTACATCATATCATCCAGTTTGAGAATACAGTGAGGCTTTCTTTTGCCAGTGGTATGAAAAAAGTAAAAAAGAATCCTTTGCAATTATTTTGAATCAAAGAAAGCCATCTAGAGCTCCTTTTTGTTGTGTGTGTGTGAGATTAATTTTGTCCATCTTAAAATCACTCCTGGTGAGGATGGACCTGTTTGAAGGGCTCTTATGACAGGTTTTTCATCATATGGGAGCACTGCTATAGCCCTTTTCTGGGAACAGGGATGAGAGGATATAGGACTGGAGACCAAATGACACTGGAGCTGGCTGGAAACATGTCATGAGTGTAATACTGGCCTGATCCACCTGTAGAGTGTTGTGTTGTCTCTCAGAAACCTTGGTGGGGATTTGGGTTGTTCTTCCTGTATAGTACACAGGAGCCACAACTACCTGAGCCCTAAAGCGAAGCTGTCCCTTTCTCACCCATTTTTATTCATATCTGTGATTTCTTCCTCTGCTTCAACATGTTTCCTGATGCTCTGCACCTCTTGTTCTCCTTGTGATATTGCCTCTGTCCCTGACTCCTGTTGTCGAGGTCTAGAATCCTGTCCTGTGCAACCAAACCCATCCAGCCTTCATTGCGCTCCCTGGGGGTGAACTCAGTAAATGCTAATTCCCACTAGAGCCTGAATCAGCCTTCCCACACGGAGAATGTCTTTCGAGGGGGCTGACTGTGTGTCCTATCTCTTCTTCCTTTGCAAAGGAGGAAAGCAGCATCGCAGTCAGACAAGCCAGCTGACAAAAAGGAAGAGGAAAGCCAAAATGTAAGTGGAAGACTCCTCACAGTTGCTACTACATTGATGTGCTGCCTCTAATCCAAAGTCATTCCCTCTGTGTGACGGGCAACAATGTAGTGTTTAATCCTCCTACTTTCTGTTAATACTCAAGCTACCCTCATTGATGCCAGTGCCTGTTCCTTACTCAAAGGCTGGTGTCTGGCCTGCTGTTCCTTCAGGAGGCCCAGTTTCCATATCATGGAGTGTTTCTGAATTGGGGAAATGATGGTCTGTGTTTAAACAGCAGCCAGCCCTTTAGAGTGATAATTCAGACTGGTCTGGCATGCAGGGATGAAAGGGATTCAGTGGAGTCCATGTTAGTGAGAAAAAAAAAATAAATTAAAGGGTATATTTTGCATGTTAAAGAGGGACAAAAGTTAAAGTTTAAATGGACTTAAGACACCTTAGCAGTAGTGGCTGTTGGACATGGAGGAAACTTGCTTATGTGCAACCTGTGCTGCAGCTGATCTCCAAAGTAGAAAAGTTCTCTGCACTTCATCTCCAGAATTAAGTAATGTTCTGTTTTTCTCTTTGTAGGATGATGCTAGCACCTCTCCTTCCCCTGGTACACGAGGTCCCACCCAGCAGCAGCAAAATTCATCAGGTATTAAATGAAACTACTAGTGATTTAGTTGTCTTATTGGTCTAGTCTTCTCCCCCTTCTCTAGACTCTGGGTTAATCCAGAATAACTGTTAACAAAACCCTGTACTTGTCAAGAAATGCATATTATTACACCCTTCAGTCAAGAAAATGTCAATGCAGCCAATTTAATTAAAGACATCCAAACATGTAGCTGAGGATCCATGTCTTCAACATCGTGCACCTGAAATTCCTATATTATTTTACTTTTAGTAGTGTAACTGGTTTATACAGTTGTGTTTTGTGTCTCAAACTGTTATCTTTCCTTATCCTAGTAGCTTGTTGCAGTCAGAGTTACTAACTAAAATTAAGGACCCCCCCCCTTAATTGTTTTCTCTATGATGAGCTGAAATCGCTTTATCTGAGGAGGTGAGCTGTGAGCTGGCCAGATTCATCCTTGCATCAGCCTTAGCTTTCACATATGCCATAAGAAATCTTTGCCCGGGGAGTGAGTATTTAATCATTCCAGCTTCCTTTTGGAACAAAGCCAGGATTTGCCTGTCCTTCAAGGAAAAGGGAAGAAGCCAGGAGAAAAGTGCAGATCAGTGAGGGATGAGATCTAGAGATTTCCTGGGAGTGTCCATAGTTCCTTTTATGGAAGCAAAGCCTTGAATATAAACTTGTGTTTTATTCAAGTCTCTGGAACAGTTCACTTTTATTTCAGAGTATTTGCACAAGGAGATTGGAGCAATAGTAAGAGAAGAGAACAGTAGAAGAGAAGGCTGTGGGGAGACCTCATAGTGGCCTCCCAGTACCTGAAGGGGCTACAGGAAAGCTGAGGAGATGCTCTTTGTCAGAGCATGGAGCGATAGGATGAGAGGCAGTGGGTTAGATTAGAGCAGAGCAGGGTTAGATTTGATGTCAGGAAGTTCTTCCCCATGAGAGTGGTGAGGCACTGGAACAGGTTGCCCAGAGAGGTGGTGCAGGCCCCATTCCATATAGGGCCAGGCTTGATGAGGCTCTGAGCAACCTGATCTAGTGCAGGATGTCCCTGCTCACTGCAGGGGGGTTGGACTGGATGGTCTTTGAAGGTCCCTTCCAACTCTGTGATTCTAAGTGTTCCAAGTAACAGGGGTTTCATAGCACAGTTTTTGGGGTTGTTCTGCAAGATAGAAATGTAGACAATATGAAAGAATTCCTCTGTGAAGATTTGCACAGAGGGGGTCTCACAGCCTTTTTTTTAGATACACCCACGTTTTCTGCCAGCTATGCAAACAAAAAAAATCCAAGGCTTTTAAATTTATAATACAAGTAAGTATTGTGCTGAATAAAATAAGCCTTGCAGCAGTTAGCCTGTATTTCTTCATAGAAGGGATTTATTCTTTTTGTCCCACTGTTCTGGTTCCATCTCCTTTTAGTATAGTTTAGCCATCCAGTCTCTAATTAAAGGGGTCACTAAACAGATTTTTTCCTATTCTTTTTCTTTCATTGAGGCTCCCACTCATTCAGCACTTCTGCTTTGGTGGATCTTTCTGAATGAAAGCAGCTGTAAAAGACAATCAACTTCAGGATTTTTTTTTATTGTTAGAGAAAAAAGGCTAAACATCAATTCTTCATTTTTATTTTCCAGACTCTGGGAAGAAGCCATGGGAAAGGAGCAATTCTGTTGAAAAGCCTGTATCTTCATTACTTTCTAGGTGAGCTACTCTCTTGGGATGTCCCTGCAGGTGGCTCGCAGTTGGACTGGTCATGCTGTCCCCATAGCATGTGCACAACTCATGTCTCATTTCATTCCATTGCTATAGAAATCCATCAGTGGTGAAGAGCTGTGAAGCTAAGAGCCCCACACAGTCCCACGTGTCTTCTAGGTACTGGCTAACAGCCTGTCTTCTTAACCTTCTTGGCTTGTCTTTTGGCTTATCCTGTCACTCAGCAGAATTCTCTTCTCATTCACTGAGCAATGTCTTCTCATTCGCTTACAATCTGCTTTGCCTGTGGCTGCACAAAGTGTGGAGTGTGTCTTTTTCATAGGTGTGTTCCATGGAAACAGCCCCCTGCTTAGGTGGGCACCCACATCACAGACATGAATCACACTTAAGGAAGGGCTTAAGCAAGTGCCCATGAATGAGAAGCACAGGCTTGGCACTGCTGTGCCATGTGCAAGACAGGGATTGGAGCATCTTTTCACAGCAGTCCAACCTCTGCAGACATTCAAAAGCAAAGGCAGAACTTCTTTAGGAAGATTTTCTTCCCAGTGAGGTTGGTGAGGTGCTGGCAAAGGTTGCCCAGAGTGGTGGTGAAGGCCCCATCCCTGGAGACATTCAAGACCAGGCTTGATGGGCTCTGGGCAAACTGATCTACTGCATGATGTCTCTGCTCACTGCAGGAGGGTTGACTAGATGGACTTTGAAGGTCCCTTCCAACTCTTAGGTTCTATTAAATGATCTGAAGAGCCTGCAACTATGAGAAGGGAAGTTATTCTTCCATCCATGCAACTGCAGTGCATGCATGGGAAAGGAGAGCAAAGCCTGGTTAATGACATTGAACTGTAAAAAGTCCCAGACTTGAGGTACAAAAGCTGGTTGGTGTCAGAACCTTGAGAAAGGATAAAGCAGGACTCAAGAAGTCCTGTCAGTCAGAGCAGCCCATTTGCAGTATTATCCATGTTTTTACCTGTGGAGACTTAAATTAAGCTTGATACTGGGCAATTAAAGAGATAATTCCTCCCTGTGATGATTCAGGACTACTCAGTGTTACTGCAGTACTGAATTCTGAGCAGGATGGGTGAGCTGAATGAGGAGGCAGAAGACACTGATGGATGTTTAGCATTTACTGCAAAGAAATTATGTCCTTTATTTTACTATTACTTGTACAGCAGTGCTGATGTAGTCTTCTTGCTGCTGTGTTAAAGATACTGGCACGTGGCTGGCCAAATATTCAGATGGTTGCACCAGTGACACCACAGCAAAATATAGTCTGTCCAGCTCCCCAAAAACCAACAGGACACCTTGGTTCAATTAAATACATGAGAGTTCTCAGTAGATGTAGCAAGGCCATTTGTTCTCATTGCAAATGGGAATGGAATGTGGGCTATTTAAAGCAGCCCTGCAGTTTTTATTTGCTGTCTTCTATAGTGCCATTTCATCCTGGCAGGAGGAGCACTTCCATAGGAAACAATCTTTCCCTTGTTCAGGCTTTGCTTGTTCAGATTATTCTTGTGAGGGGGAAAGGGGGCAGATTTTGAAAGCTCTCAGCAATGACCTGTTTCTGTTTGATGGTGTTGGTATTTGCCTTGCCTCCCAGCTGAGCTGAGAGTTGGTAGATGTGTTAAGATTTCCCCAGGAAAGCACTGGGAGACCAGGTGTTCCCTCAGGAGCAGCAGAATCTCTTCTAGCCCCCACACTGGACCCCAAATGACATAGCATGGTTCATTTTCAAATGTGTTCTAATTCCTGATTAAAAGAGAAAGCCAAACAGCTTCTGCTTCCTTAATGGGTTTTAACAGCCATCATCAGAGTTCAGCCTGCTGACTAATGCCACCCTGGAAGACTAGCCATTACAGGTAGATCGGCTTTGTGGGCCAAGAAAGAAGTGCTTGGATTACACAGTGCTATCAACAAACTTAATTTTAATCAGGACTTACAAGCAAAGAATTATTGGGTTTTGTTTTGTTTTGTTTTTTTTTTAAAGGTTAATTAGGTTTCAATGCAGCCTTTGCCTGCACCAAAGCAGGAAAGGTTTACACTAGGCATTAGAAAGAAGTTCTTCACCATGAGGGTGGTGAGACACTGGCCCGGGTTACCCATAGAGGTGGTGGAGGCCCCATCCCTGAAGACATTCAAGGCCAGGCTTGCTGAGGCTCTGAGCAACCTGATCTGGTGCAGGATGTCCCTGCTCACTGCAGGGGAGTTGGACTAGATGGCCTTTGCAGGTCCCTTCCAACTCTGTGATTTTAAGTGTTTCTACAAGGTATCTTGTAGCTTTAAGCTTCTATGATTCTGTTCTTATGAGTGTCTGGCTCTGGAGTGGCACAAGAGGGAGCTTCCAGCCCAGAACTGCTGTAACAGGCTGATCCTGCTCTGGGATGGATTTCAGCCACTGGGGTGAGGGTAGCTCAGCCTGCATGGCAAGGACCTGACTGGATTTTCTCTGTGTGTCCTCTTCTTCCCTTTATCAAGGATGAAGCCAGTGAGCAGCAGCAATGACGTGGCTATGGATGCCTTAGATTTCGATCGAATGAAACAGGTGAGTGAAAAAAGGCTTTCTGCACTTGAGAGGTTTGACAAGCTACCCATTTTCCCCCATGCATGCGCTGTACAAGCCAAAACCAGCTGTCCCGGTGTTCTGATTTCCTCTACAAACAGGGGCTTAGAGGAGGCTAAGCAGTGATAAGCAGGAGAGCACGGTCTCACTGCTATTTGTCTGTACAGAAGCGTGCAAATAAAAACACCAGCATCTTCTGGAACAGGTTGCCCAGAGAGATGGTGGAGGCCCCATCCCTGGAGACATTCAAGGCCAGGCTTGCTGAGGCTCTGAGCAACCTGATCTAGTGCAGGATATCCCTGCTCACTGCAGGAGGGTTGACTAGATGGCCTTTGAAGGTCCCTTCCAACGCTGTAATTCTGCTTCCCAGCCCTGGGAGTGCAGCTGTAGCAGCTGTCAGTTCCTCTGGACTCTGATCCTCTGTGGAGGCTCTGATCAACCGCGTGAAAACTTGCATTTGTCTTCCACCGGTCAGAAGGAAAATCTGAGCAGCTGACTTGTGTTTTGTCTTATCAGGAAATATTGGAGGAAGTTGTAAGAGAGTTACACAAAGTGAAAGAGGAGATAATTGATGGTAAGAAAGAGAAAAATCATTATTTTTCTCATCTTTATAACTAATTTCCCATAGACAAGATGGTAGGAACTGCAGAGGGCTCCCTGGTGCTTTCAGGCTTTTCTGAGCAGCTCTGATTTATGCACACCTTTGAAGAACAAGAAACGACCTTAACTGAGCTCTGATCATCACATTGTGTTTACATCCCTTCTTTTTTATGCTATTGATGAGCATGTTCACCCCCAGCCTGTGAGAAATCCACTGGATGGTGTTTCTCACAAGTGGGACCTGCCCTTAACCCATGGCATGACAATTTGTCACAACCCAGGAGTGAGAAATGGCTTGTGACTAGCTGGCCACATGGGTCCAGGATGAGGAGGGGACAGAGGTACCAAACTGAAAATCATTCCTGAGCATCTTCCATGGGCTTCCTGTGCTTGAAGAGTTATTTAAGATCTTCAGTCCACTAGAGCTTTCCAGATAACCACCTATTCTTCCAATTCATTGAACAGTGCAACAGCTGTGATAAATGTATCGGTACTTTTTTATAAATTGCTCTGAAATATATGACTAAATGTCTTTTTCAGAGACATTACTGAAACACACTGCAAAATACCTATTTGAACATATTGGTGCCCTGAGAGGTGGTAGAGGTCCCATCCTTGGAGACATTCGAGATCAGGCTTGATGAGGTTCTGAGCACCTGACCTAGTGCAGGATGTCCCTGCTCAGTGCAGGGGAGTTGGACTAGATGGCCTCTGAAGATCCCTTCCAACTCTATCAATGTATAAACCCCTCATTAGGGCATAGTAAGGTGCATGTCCACACCCTGCACTCGCCATCTTTAATTTACACGGGAGGGGAGAAAGAGGAGATTCTAAAACACCCGAAGTCCATTCCCTGCCCCCTCGCCCTAGACCCTGGTATTCACAAAGCAGTTTGCAGTTGAGGAGCCCCTTGCCCGTACGCCACTGTCCCCAGCAGCTTGTCTCTCAGAGCCTCCCCAGTCCATTGCAGTGCAAATGAAGCCCTTCATGTAAAGCACAGATGCAACTTGTTAAGCCAATACTGCAGTTGGCAAGCAAACAGCTTACCCTTTCTCATCCTTTTACCCTCCACTCACTCATCCCTCTACCCCGCGTGTGTTTTCTGCAGCTTTTAATACGTCCCATTTTTCCATCCCTCTGGGTGCTAACATTACGCATTAACTCTCTGGTTTGGTTTTTCCAGCCATACGGCAGGAGTTGAGTAGAATCAGTACAACATAATGATTGCAAAGCCTTTGGATGGTACCAAGAATGCTTAGGAAGCCCGGATCGTTTCTAAGTGTCCCCAAGGTCACGCAAGATGGTGAGAGAGGACACCGGCACTGTCTTTGTTCTTATACCCTTTTTATTAGCAGACTCAGCACACTTTGAAGCTTGCTGCTGCCTTGGATTCGCTTCATTTTAAAAGTCTTAAATCTAAAGAATATTAAATTTTAAATTTCTGGATTTTTTAGATTTCATCTGACACTGCACATTGGATTTGTCAGCCTTTTTTGTATTTTGTATTTGCTTATTTAAATGTATTACCTTTCTTTTTAGTAGTAGATAAGAACACACGTGAACCATTTGCTTTTGATAGATGACTTCAAAGTCATTTTACTAGTAGTCTGCAATGTAAATGAAGATCCTTTGCCAACAGAAATGTATTGTGGCATCACCAGAAGAAACAGAGACATGTTAGTTGTCAGCCAATGAGTTCTTTGTCTCAGAGTCTCACATTATACAAAAAAAAAAAAAAAAGGTACGTCGGTGCATCACAGTATCTGTGTTCATATTGGTAATAAACTGTTTATTGTCCACATACCCTTCCTTCCCTTGTTTCTTTTGTCCCTTGTGCTCCCTTGCTTTGGTGTTACTTGGGGTGATGGCGAGAGGAAGGTGACTAAGACTCTTGGTGGTGTAGAAGCTGTGCCCAGCCAATGCTACAGAGCAGGAGGGAGCTAATTGTGCCTCTGCTTCCCCTGCATCACTAAAACAAACCCCGTCACCTGCACTCATAAGGGCTTACAGGAAATAAAAGGGAGGATGTGAAGCAGAACAAGGCTACTGAAGGCAACAGGAGGATAGAAGCTGAAATCACTGCTGAGCTAGAGATTTATGGGGAGTCATTTGTTAATATTTCAAATGTTGCATTTGCTTCAAGCTTTATCACATGGAAAGTGAAGTCAAAGATACAAGTACAGGACACCCAACAACAGTGCACACCCAGTCATATCTTTCAAGTAATATAATTTTTTTTCCTTTAAAGCCATTCTTTCCACCAGTGTCATCTGGATAACTTCTGCTTGACTTAATTTGACCCAGATTCACATGGCAGTAGTCTCAATACCATCTTCTCGATAACTTTGTGCAAAAAGTCAGGGATCAGAATGGAGTTAATGAAACTAGTCAAATATTTCCAAGCCACTGGAAGATATTGCTCTAGGCCTTCTAGAAACTTTTCTTTCAAAAGCCAGGCTCCAAGAATGGCTCTGGGAGCAGAGCCTGGTGCAGCAGCCAAGAAGAGGCTGTGGCTGTCCCCTTGTTCACCCTCCCCAGAGCTCATGGAGCACAGCACAGCCAGGAGATGGTGCCCACCAAGTCCAGGAGAGCCAGGAGAGGAGGTGTGGTGGGATGTGTACCATGAAACAGCTGAGTAAGGGAACTTGAGAAAGGCAGCTCTCCATAGAAGAGAAGGACAATGGCCAGATTGAGGAAGATAGCTTATCTTTATTGTGGTTTTTATATTAACTTGTGATACTGCCCGAGCTTGCTAAGGACACAGGAAGTTCAATATATGATCATGAAGCAGCAGTACTGAAGTAAATTAATAATAAAGTGAAGCTCCTGACAGGAAGACAAGTCGATGGAGGTTCCCACGTCAAAGCCTCTTCCTCTAGGAGAAGAGGCACCTGAGGAACCAGTGAAGTCTGAAGAAATCCTGTTCTTCCTCTCCCAGAAAAAGAAGACCAAAGCAGTATGTATGCAGGTATGCAGCCCCTGGAGCTGCTGAGCCAACCTGGGTATTTTTCCAAAATCTGATACATAATCCAAATGGAATAAAGGGAAGGGGAGGAGAAGGAACCCAAAGTGCAGCAGGTGAGCTCAGGTGCCTGGTATGCCAGGCTAGCTAAGGACGGACTGACTCACGGGACCCAGTGCAGTAGGAGAAAGGAATGAAATTCTATTTATTGAGGGAAATCGGCCTTCCCAGGTCTGATAGCATGCTTTAAGAGACCAAAACAATGCAGAATAATCCTCCTCTTTGCTCCAGATGTGGATTTCCAGAGGGGAAAAAGAAAGTCATACTATTAGAGAATTAGGGTATAAAGTGGGCTGTTGTAGATCTACTAAGCACTTAGTAAGGACAGAAATAAGTTGCCAGCTTTTCTGAGTGAAGAGAGGTTGTAAGAAGGCATCTAGTAGATTCCTTACCAAGAAAGATGATCAGAAATATTAACGGCCTTGTTAAGCAGCAACTAAATGTAGCACCTTTCCATGCCCAGAAGGACTCACAGTGGTTAAAAGAATGAGAAAAAAGAAGTTAAGAATACTATTGAAAGGGTGAGCAAGGAGCAACGACCCAGTTCCACTGGGGACATATCCACACTGCTGATCAGACAGCAAGCAGAAGACTAACAGGAGGGTTTTCTCCAAATCACACTTCATCTCTGCCACTTGACTATGCTAAGGTTCTAAGAATAGAAATGGATTTTTTTTTTAAGTTTATACAAAGCCCTGAATAATCAGAATGTAAAAAAATATATACGTATTTCATTGCATATACAAAAATCTCTGCTACCAACCATTGTCAAAGTGAGACTTTAGATTAGACAAGACATAGAGCTAAAGGCACCTTCAGGTTCACCAGAAAGTATCACTTGCTGCTGCATGCTGGTCTTCCACCAGCATGCAGAGCATCCACTTCTCATCTGGCATGAACTGAAGCTTCAAACACACAGAAGCACACACAAGCTCACACATACAGGCACCATTCTCCCCTGCAGACCAGGCCAAATATCACATATGGACCAAGAAGTTAGTTCACTTAATGATAGCTTGCTCAAACCTGGTTTCTTTGGGTTACACACACACACAGAGACTCCGCATTAGAAACCAACTGTAGTCTAAAATAATGCATCCAGCTGGTTAGTTTTCACATTCATTCTCTTGGCTTAAGGAGCAAACACACACACACAGTGTTGAGTTCAGCACACACCAACACCCTTCTGGTTCTGCAGAGAGCTCAAATCATTCAAACCATCAAACAAACCACCAAACTGATGCAGCAGGAGGAGCCAGTTCTTTAGCTTTCCTTTGCCAGCTTACATAGTCTCTTAACCCTCGAATAAGGACCAATGGAGTCATCAAAAACAAAGTCCCACAGAACTCGAATCCAGGACTGGTGATAAGGGAGGTTGTCATAATATTCCGCAGCAATCTTTTTGACCTGGAAGAAGAAAAGAGAGAACAAGCCGTTAAGCTGCATGGTATCAGGTGTGTGTCAGTCCTCACATTCAGATCTGATAGCACAGACATAAACAGAAGTTCCTTGTTATTGCTTGTGAGCTTCTGAAGTTCAGCCAAAAGAGATGTACTTGAGCACATTTAGATACTTCCTAGCAGATTTCTGGTGTAAGTTTTGCCTCACAGTGTCAGAATTGGAAAGATGATGGATAGTTGCCATCAGTCAGGACTGTTTTCTTGCATCTGGGAGATGGAGGGATCTCCAAAATGAGATGACTAATCCACCTTACAGATTGCCAAGATTCCAATATGTTGCATTGAAAGCCCTGTTTGCCACTTATAATACTCATCTGCTGAGGGTTCTGGGCAGGAGAGAAGTTCCTGCTGCAACAATGCCTTGCCTATGGTTAGCTTTTTTTCCTTCATTCTACTACCACAATGCAATTCTGAGTGATGGGCTCCTCCAGCAGACAGCGAAAACTGCAGGGGTGGTCTATTCTCCTCACTCTGGGGTTAGAATCGGTGTGAGATTCATTATTAGATCTCTACTCCAGTAAATAATTTCACTCCCTATTTACAAATCCCCAGGTCTCAAGATTTGCCACCAGAGAAGCCTTATGCATTCCTGGGGATGGGGCTTGTAGCAAGACCAGAACCAGAGGACAGAGGGGCTTCAAACCTGGCAGGTTCAGGGGACTGTGAGGATTCCCAAGTTATCAGCAAACCAGTTAGATGCCCTGCTTTCTGAACATACTTAGGAAGCAGAGTCTGTTAACTACTGTTGCACATAAACTGCATGGGCAGGGTTTTATTACGGCTCTACCTCCTAGACAAACACAGCTCCTTTCTGGAGAAGTTTGTCTTGCTGGACAGCATGACTTGTCACTTTAGAAACCCTGCAGCATGTGTATTTTTAATATGCTGAGCACAGTAAGCCTTCTGGCAAAGAATAGAAGGGCTAAACAGAAGCTGTCATCTAGTAAGAGGGTCTCCTCAGCATCCAAGGTGTAATGGTGGGCTTTCAGCACAGCATTTTGACTGTTTGTGAAAAGGGAAGAATCCCAGCAGAAGTTAAACTATAAGCCAGTACCACTCAGTGCTAGTCATCTCATCAGTTCAGCTTTCCAGCAGGAACTTCCTGGTGAGGTGAGTAGGGCAAGGTTCCATTAAGAACTTTTACCTCAGCACCTCAGCCACTGTGCACTCCTTGTGCTCGGGGCAGGGTAGACCTGTGCTGGAGGGGGAAGGTTCTGTCTTCCTGAATGTAATCTGCCTTCCATTCAATATATAATTCCCCATATCCTCCTTTAAAGTGTTGGTCTGTACTGTATTTTTAATGGGATTCAGATAACATCAGCATTTTCTCTTAGAAGTACTTGTTAATGACTAGAAGAAGGGGGATTTCGAAGCACTGGGTAAGATCTCTGGAGATGATGATTCAGTTCCTCATGCCCCTTCTGCAGCCAGTCAGAAATAATTTCATTTGGGTCTTGAAAGCCACCAGTGAGACCTTAGGCAAAACACAAAGGGGGAGTCACAGCTACCCAGGCTCCAAAACTTCACTCCATAGAATCATAGAAT
>VZTY01003233.1:0-39004 GCA_013400935.1 Turnix velox
TGATTCTATGAATTAAAGGTGCTCTGGGTGCTACAACACAAATAATCAGTACAGCAATTTAGGCACAAATGTAACCTATAGACAACTGACTGCCACTGGTGGGTCAGAGAGCACCAGAATAAAGCTGTTTATGTTGCAGCATTACTCACAAACTGCAGAAGCATCTTGTAGCCTAAAGAGACAACTGTAGGAAGTCACTTCATTTTACTCATCTAATGTCATTGCTTCTCTTTGCACCTAGTAATGAGGGAATGTCATTATAGAAGAGAAAATGAGTGCAGTAAGTCACCTTTTGTAGTCGTGCAGGCTAGCAATGACCATTACAAGGAGAATGATTTACCAGGTGGTGGGAGAAGCTTCTCCCAGTGAGGACAGAAATTGCCTTTCTGGTACTAGGAGTTTTTGCAGTCCCAAAAAAGTGTCCTGAACCTCATCAAAACTTGTCTTTAGTGGTTCAAAGGATGAAACACAGTATTTTTTTTTGTGTGGGGAGAGGAAGGACACATTTGCACAAACCAGAAGCACTTTTAAAGCTAGCTAAACTTTGTCATTATTTCCCTAGCACTGAGAAGCAACATCATTCACTCTGCTCTTACAAATACATGAACAATATATATATGAATACATTCCTTCCTTCCTTCCTCTCTCTCTCTCTATCTCCCCCTCTTTCTCCCTTTCCCTTTCCCTTTCCCTTTCCTCTTTCTTTCTCTTTTCTACATGCACATGTGCTGAAGTTTTCATAAAAGACAAATTCTGTAATTATGTAATTAATGTAATTCTGTAGGAACTCTGTAATAGCATAATGATAAGTTCAAATCTGTATTTCCCCCCTTTGCTGTATCTATCTTTCTGGATGCTATTAAATGACCCGTGTATCATCAGACATTATCATAAAAGACAGAACTATATTTAATTCATAAGATTTCTCCATTTACAGGTCCTGGACCCTATGGATCCACATGTAAAGAAATTATTTTGCCTGTGATGACTCCCTTACTGCACTGATGTAAACCTCCAGGTTTCAACCCTTAAACAGAAGAAGCTCTCATAGTTTGTCAGTAAAACTAAAGAAAAAAGAAATAAAAAAATGTATCTTCCTTAAAATCACCAAATATTCCAGACAGAGAGGATCAGAGCTTCAGGAAAAATTGAGAAGGAATCCATTAGCTCAATAGCTTTTGAGCTTCTAACACAATGATAAAGAAAGGTTAAGGGCTTAGGTGAAACTAAGAGATAAGCCATATACCAATTAACGACACAGAAGAAGTGATTTCTGAGGGGACATCAAAAAAACCCCCACAAACCAAGCCCTAAATCTTGGTGTTTGGATTGGCTGACAGGTCTGTGGTGTCGTGGGCATGACAATAATCTAAAAGCAACTGTGTAAGAAAATGAATTCTTCAGAGAACCCAAGCAGGAAGAACCAAAAAAATCAGAAGAAATGAGATACAGCTTGGAAAGGGGGCTTAGATACACTGAGGCTGGTTTAGTTGCAATATGCATTAAAATAAAATCGTGAGAACCTTTGTGGCAATGCTAGAAGACAGACTACAGAGTCTAAGGACATTTTATACTTGGTTATCACCTCCTGCGATGCAGACCAGTGTTTATTTTTGTCAGACTATTATTATCTCTAATATCTTTAGTGGTATGATGGAAACAAGAGCAACAAGCACCCCATCAAACCAGAACAAAGATCACCTCTGAACTCCCACACTTGCAATTTAGCTTTTTTTCCACCCCTCACTTATAACACACGGACCACTCACAAGAAGCAAGTGGCTGAAAAAAGCAACAAAGCATCTAATAAATTCCTCTGGCCCCAAGTGAATTGGATGCAAAGATTCAGGCAAAAGCAGGGACGAGTCAGAAGGCTGGCACAGCTGTCATTTCCTCCCACTTTTCATTAAATATTAAGGGAAATCCACAAGGGTAAAACCATCCCCTCCTGAGCAAGAATCAGATCATTCTTTGGGTCACCAAAAGTCATCTTCTTTTGAGTATATATGAAAATATGGAAGAAAAAAAAAAGTAAGTCACTCTAGAGCCTTCCTAGTGCCCTATGTCTGTGACAGAACTTTTGTTAACACCAATGGAAATAATCCAAGTAAAAACTACACAGAACCACAATTCTAAGGGATTTTTTTTTTCCCTAAAAAAGAGGTAGGAATGACCCAGAGTTAAAAAACCAGGCTGATAAAATAGCAGTTCCAGAGCTGGATGGCTACATGAACTCAGGCTGTGGATTAGTCTGAATTGCTGCTTTGGGGTCCTGAAAAGAAAATGTGTCCTAGGGTTCAAAATTTCACAAAGAACTCTTCTGCCCAAACAAGCAGAAGTGCAGGCAAGGGGGAACCCATACATATCTGCTCTTATCTGTGCAACAAATACCATGAGACTGGTGTCCATAAGAACAGGTAGGAAAGAGCTGATGGTGGGACCAGATCTAGAGCCCTGGAATAGTGGAGGGCTGTTCCTAGGCAACAGTGATGATGAAGGACAAAAGCAGCCTTCTCCTCAGCATCATTCAAGGACTGCCAAGCAAAGGGAAGTCATAAAAACTACCAATGAGCCCCCCAAATTCACACCAGGGGTGTGGGAATTCTCTCATATGAAGACATCCTGCTTGCCAAACATCTGTCTTGCACAGTGAGAGGCAACCAGGAGATCAGCCAGCTGGTGGTACACTCCATAAACACACGTTAGGCTTCTCTGGGATCAATTTGAGGGGAGAGGATACTGAATTTGAGGCAAAGCTGTTTAGTATGTGCTGCTGGTGACATGACACACAATGGGTGTGGAATGATCTGCTCTACTTGCACTCCAGCATTCCACCTGTTGCTGACTGAATCATACCATACTGAATATGCAATTCCAAATCTAGGGAATGCCTGCAGGAGAGCAAGCCATTCACTCAAAGAAGAGGTCTAGTGTTGATGTGCCTGATCTTGTACAACCATAGATTTTTAAACTCATCTTCAAATGGTGCAGCAGGCAGAGAGAAGTAAACAAGAATTGAAATATAGCTCTGTCTACCTATCTGTACATCTGTGTAATTCTCTCTGATCCATATATCTCTGTCTGTAGTTACTTCATTATCTATACATCTGTTTATCTATCTTGTTATTTATCCATCCATCCATCCATCCATCCATCCCCTATTTGTACCTATAACTGCACCTTTACATGTGTTTAAACACTCATAAAACCTCTTTACCTGTCAAATGCAAGATCCAGGTTCCATCTTATGCAGATGTTTTTGGGGTAAGAACATACCTATGCAAGGTGCAGGATCTCACCACTGGAAGTTAAGAATAAACTAGACAACTGTCCCTAGGGAACATTATGGGTATAGATGACATTGCTTCAGGGAGTGTGGACAAATGAGATGACTCCTTGAGTTTCTCACCATCCAGCTCTGTTTTTTAATCATCTGTGACTTTATTTGCTCCATTTAGGAAACATGGAAAGCTTTCTGTATTTCGCAAGGTACATCACAGCAGCTCTCAAGTACTTGAATAATGCATATTAATGGTAACTAAATTTTTAAAACGCAGATGCACTTCTTTATACAATGAACCATAAAAAAACTTCATCAAATAAAGCATTTAGCATTTGAAAAACCAATACTTCCTCAACCAGAAGAAAGAAAAGCTACTTTTCAAATAAATAAGGTTTTGACATTGGGGTTGTTCAGCCTGGAGAAGAGAAAGCTCAGGGGGGACCTCATAGTAACTTATCAGTACCTGAGAGGGTCCTACAGAAAGGCAGGGGTAGGACTTTTTAATAGGATATCTGATGGGAGGACCAGAAATAATGGATGTGAATTGGAAGGGGGTAGATTCAGGCTAGACGTAAGAAAGAAGTTATTTACAGTGAAGGAAGTGAAACACTGGAACAGGTTGCTCAGAGAGGTTGTGGATGCCCCCTCTCTGGAGGTGTTCAAGGGCAGGCTGGACATGGCACTGAGAAACCTGATCTAGTGGGAGGTGTCTCTGCCTATGGCAGGGAGGTTGGAACTCAATGATCATTAAGGTCCCTTCCAACCCGAACTATTCTATGATTCTATGATTCTATGACCTGCTCACAATCCAACACATCCATGTGGCTTCTTGAGCAAGACCACTGAAAAACAAGTTTTCAGGGGTTCCAAAAGTGATAAACCTGGGAAATACTAAATTACACTGACAGATCTCAGCATATTACAGAAGCAGACAAGCAGCCACCTACATCTTTTTCTCCTTGCTGCTTTGCAAAGACACATCTAGCAGAGCTTTTCAGGGGAGACTCATAATGACTATGGTTTTGAAGGAGGCTCAGATAAGACTGGGGGCAGGCACCAGGGATGGACCCAAGTTCTGCTCACCACATGATGCTGTCTTTGTTATCAAGCACACAGTCCTTAGAAAACACATTTAAACAAATTCAAAATTCATTGTAGCGATACCTGTGAGTTATTAAACTCTGAACAGTGCAAAATAATAAAAAAAAAATCTGAGCTGATGCCTAAATCCCCAAGCTTTTCAGCATTTTTCAGGCAGACAACTAAGGTGTACCCCTTGCTGGACAACTTGGGAGTGCACTACTTACACAAGTAGAATCAGTGATGACCGCAGAAACAGACTATTGAAAGGAAATAGCTAATTTGCACTATGGTGTTTTACAATTGTCTCTTCCTAAAAAGTAATTGTGCCATCAAACATCTGGGTGGAGAATTAATTATTGCAAATAATTCAGAAAACGCTGATGTCAGCTCACTGCAGTGAAGAGTACAGCAGATTTGTAAAAGCTACCAAGCAAATGAAATTATGTAAATTCCCAGGAATAGCTCTACCAGCAGCATGAGGGTGAACCCACCCAGCTCCAGCGCTTCCTGAAAACACAGCAGCTGAGGTAGCACCTTGGAAATGGCAGCTGCTGCACCCAGAGCCACACAGGAAGGGCAGGAAGGCTTTAAAGCCCCGTGGTAGTTGATGGTAGAGACACTCCATCTAACAACAACGAGGAAAAGCCCTTCATTGCTATCAGCATATGCATGGGTTTGCAACTGCAATAAAGCACTTTCAAAGTAAAGCAGCTGAATATAATTTTCTCCCCTTTCATGCCGTGAGCAGAGCTTGGAGGCCAGCGTGGATGCTGACACAAGCAGTTGTGGCAGCAAAGAAGGTCTTTTCTGGGACAGGAACGAGCTCATGTCTAAGGAACACACTGCAGTGGGGTTGTGAAGCAACGCAGCAAATGCCCAGTGTTCTTATATTTCAGCAAGAACCCAAATCCATCCATTGTGAGCTTCAGTGAATAAATTAACACACCATCCCCCCACCAGTGGAAAATGTTTCTAATCTGCATAAGGAACATTTCTAATTACATTTTTTTTACCCTGGTAATCCCTGCTTGGATTTACAGTGCCCTGATGGATTGGTCAGTGTGAGACCAAAATATTTTTAGAGGTAGAGGAAGGGTATTCATTAACTTGTCTGCTTCACCTTATGTCATTACCATTGGCTGGCCCCAACCCAACTTAGTCCTGCCTCATCTACTTGTTCTGGTCCTTTGTTGCACAGCACCCCTAGAGCAGACATGAGAAGGGCAGTTTCCTCTGATTTTCCTTCAGGCAAGATGAAAAAAAACCCCAAAGCCAGGTGCTGCCCTGCCATACCAGCTTTACTCCAGGGGGAAAGCTGAGCAAAACTTTGCTCTTCCTGGTTCTTCTCTCATGGTGGCCACCGCCACAACAGGATGTAATTGGTGTGCATGTAGTGGAGGGCAGAGAGAGCACTGTCCATCCTCCTACTTCCCTGCTTTCACTGGACACCTGGTTCAGGTCCCACCAGCTGCAGAAAATGAGGCACTCCCTAACATCAGGAGATGTGAAACTTAACAAGCTAAACCCAAGTGATCCTGAAAATTCCCTTTCAGCTGCTCACCAGCCCCCAAAGTGCCTAAGCTCCACAGACACCTCAGCTCCTGGCCCTAAAGCTTATGTGTTATTACTGCCTCACTTCTGGAAAAACTCAGAAACACTTTAGCTTGACAGGGCAAATACTTTCACAGGTCTCAGGGAGATAGAAGCCTCTCCTCCCCCAGCATGAGTAGGTGTGCAAGTTTCAGTTCAGGAATGCCCTCTTCACTCTTTCCCAAGGCTTCATTTACCCTAAACCTCATTCCTTGCCTGTTTTGCTTCCACCTGGGACATTAACTTCTCCAGGGCAACTAATTTGGAAATTCTCACTCAGATCTTCTTGAACCCTTGCCTGCTACCTGCCCTTGACTCTTTTCCATCTCATTCACCCTTCCACCCAATTAAGCTCTCAGTCCTCATGGTCCACCAGTTCTTCCCTTCTCCCACCTTTTCCTCAACTTTCCTCCACTGTTCCTCCACAGTCTCACCAAGACCTCTTCCAGTTTCCTGCTTCTGTGACCATCCAGTCTCTCCTTCTGAATGTCTTTATCTTCCATTTGCTGGCAATGCTCACCAACTGTATCTTTCCTTCAGACATTTGCTTTTTCTTAATGTGAGAAGAATATCCCAGGACTGTCTTGGTCAAGAATTTAAAACCCCTGGGTGTAGACTCCACCTATTACCCTGGTGTAGTGATGAGGGGATAAAAAGAGAACACAGCCCTGAAAATGCAGCAGCCCTATCATGAATGAGAACTGAGTTGTCAATCTTCTTGGTGAGAACAGTAATTTCATGGGATATTACTTTTTCATGGGAAGTTCCTTTTTGATTGCATAAGAGAAAGGAAACATACCTGTGTTTGTGAAGTGCCACATAAGATGGAGCTGGGCCACCAGAATACAGACATCAAGTAACAAATCACATAATCACAGAGTATCAGGGATTGCAGTTAAAACTAGTTTTGGAAAACAGTTAAAATGCAGTTAAATGCGGCTAAAATTAATGTTTTGGAAACCAGACTGTCTATTCTGATAAAATTTCAATTCTGTCAAGGAACTACAAAACCAAAAAAAGCTTGGGGAAAAAAAATACTGAAAAAAAATTGATGAATTTGAGACATGAATAACCCCCATGCTCTTGCAAGAGGAGGTCATATCACACTTTTTGCATGTGTCACCAGCAGCTGGGTGTGGATGTACACAAATAATTGTAAGAGGGTAGATTCAGGCTGGACATAAGAAAGAAATTCTTTACAGTGAGGGTGGTGAAACATTGGAACAGGTTGCCCAGAGAGGTTGTGGATGCCCCCTCTCTGGAGGTGTCTAAGACCAGGCTGGACAAGGCACTAGAGGGAGGTGTCCCTGCCTATGGCAGAGGGCTTGGAACTCCATGATCTTTAAGGTCCCTTCCAACCCAAACTATTCAATGATTCTCTGATAACACCCCGTGCACCTACATGGACCACTCCCAGCACTCAGCATAGCTGCCCCAGTGGAAAAGATGGCAAAAAGGCAGCCTCACCACCAAATTTGCACTGATAAGGGAGCATTAATCTTCTTTTATTAGCATGACCTTCACTGCTTGCTGCTAATGAACACTCTTGAAGAAGGCAGGTGACTGGATCCAGACAGCAGAGATCCTATGGACAATATTTGTTGTTGTGAGTCAAATACACCCATGCTGCAATCCTACAGTTAATAACCTCTACAACAGCAGCTTTACTCAGAAGTAGAAGTACATTTCTGTAACTCACAGCCTTCAGAGACACTATTTATAATTTATACCCAATCTGAAGCATAAAAGGCTTCCTTTTTTTCTTTCCTGCAAGTAAGGGTAATCAATACAGGTCTGCACCTATTATATCCCAATGAGGTGAAGTGCGTGGCAAGAATCAGCTGTGCCAGGCAAACGCTGAGGCTCATAAACACTTTCCCAATGTCTATGACAGGAGAACAAATTAAGGGGGAGAAATAATTCTTTGTGACTGTGCCATCCCAGCTGCTCGGTGTCATAAACTCAAATTAATTGCATACTTACCTCAGAATTACTCAGAAACTTGAGGTTTTTTGGCGAGCCATGTGGGTTTTAGGCTCTTGCACCCTAATTTGTAACACATCAAGTCTCAACACAGGACATTCTTAAGCTCTCGTATCACATAAACCAGCAATTTAAAACTAAACACTAATTTGCCAAAGCTTTGCAGATGTGGCTTGCACTAAATTTAACTAAGCTGAATAGTGTCACATTTCCTGTGACTTAACCTCAGAGATGTCATTAGAGGGAGGGTTTGAGATTAATGACCATAAAGCTGTGTTTCACTCCCCACTTAACTCTCCTCCTTGCTGCAGCAAGAGGTTGCTTTGTCTGGAAGTGCTCATTGTGTCTCCTTCCTGCACATCCTTGCTTCCCATCCATGAAGAGCTCTGCCAAAAGTCAAAGGGAGGCATTTATGACACATGGGGTACAAGCCAGCCATGGGGCAATGGTCTGGAGAAAGGCCTCAGATGTGGAAGGCAGCAATGAAGCTAATCAGAGCACAGAACCAAAGGCAGACATAAGGCAGGCAAGGTGAGAAGATATGTTGAACCTTGGATTGATTTGACCTCCACCAACACTCTGTCTGGTATCACTATCTATGGAGTCAGACAACCATGAATATAGAAAGTGGGCCAGTCACCAGCAGGAAGAAGAACTCCAAAGTCTGGGATGAATGTGAACAGAAACATTAAATTCATGACAAGGGAAAACAAAAACCCTAAAACCCAAACCAGCCCTGAAGAGCAGGGGATGATCACTGTGGGTTTGCATGTGTGACTGGTGGGATTCCATTGCTGAGCTGTGGATGGAGAAGGTTCAGGAGAGCCCAGGAGCCACTGAGTGAGCTGGGGTTTCTCCTGGAAGAACCGCAGAGCATGTTCTGCCTTGTATTCACAAAACCACAGCTGGACAGAAAGGAGACCTGAGGTAAGGGCTTTTCTGCTAATCTGCTTTCAATCATCCAATTACAGTGCAGTAAACTTTTATCTGTTTCATTTTACCACTGTAATATTTAAGCAAACTTCACGTGGGAGACCATATTTATTCCAAAATAGGGACTAAGTCAATATTACTCTAACAAAATGTAGAAACCAAACCATCAAGCTCCAAAAATGCATCTTCACTTCAATGCCAAAGAAAGAGTTTATGACTTCCTTACAAGACAGGGAGAAAAAAACCACCAAACAAACATCCAAACGGAGGAAACAAGGAAGTTGGATGAATTTGGTGTATTTCCAAATGCAATTACAGTTTCAAAACACAGTCCTGGTCTAACAACTGATTTTTTTGTGTTGGGTCTTCCAGTGGACCCAGTGCTGCTAGGTCAGAATGTGTAAAGGGTCCTAGGAAAGGAAGAGCCCCTGTGTCAATGCAGAGATCTTTTGCCAAGCATTTAGTAAGTTTTGAATAAAATTTAGAGTCTCCCATCAGTTTACTCTTGCCATCTAGAAACATGGCAAATCTCAGAATCTGGAGATGGAAAGGCATCAATCTGCCAGGTAAGTATGTTTGGAAGTGGAAGAGAAATGAAATATTTAAATAAGTTTCAAACTGTGGTGATACAAATTACACTGAGAATCTCAAGGTTTTTGTTTTTTCTTTCTTTTTTTTTCATAAAATTAGAGCGAAATGGAAATAAGTTGTTTGGAGTAATTTCTCTCTGAAGAATCACTGAACTGGAATGATGTCATCTTGCATTAAAATTATCAGCTATTGCCACAGTTGGCCCACAAATATTATATTAAAAAAACAGGAAGAAAATCACTAAAATACATTTGGGGAATTCTTTCATTTGTGCCCCGTGCATGCCTTTTAATATATATTGCTCCAATTTGGCTTGGTTTGTATAAACCACCCTAGGTTGAGTTTATTTATTTTTTTTATTTTTCAAAACAAGTTTAAAACCAAACTGTTGATATATTAGGGAGGAAAACTGCATGGGGAAAAAACAAGATTGAAGTGGGAGCTGAAGACAGTCTAAATGAGAGCAATATCAGCATGCACAAACACAAAGACAGGCATAGTTTGACAGTTGCTGCTCATAAAAGATCCTGCAATGAGTTAATAAGAAAACTCGGTTTCCTGTAGAGGGAAAGTTAGAAGGGAGCTCATATATAAGCACTTGAGGAAAACTTGCATTGTGGATGGGACACATATAGCACATATGCACATTGCCCATGTTAGAGGTTGGATAAATGAAATGTTACAATGGCAATATATTATGCTGCTCTAATAAATTAAGAAAACATTTCCTTCCTCCCCCAGCCCACCCCCCAGGTTGTTGTGAAAAGAGAAAATCTACGACTGACTAAAAAAACACTCAAGAACTTAGAGTCAACAACATCCTGGTCCATTTTGCTGTGTTTTTCAGACACACTGGAAGACCACGAGACTGTAAGATCTTATAGTGGTCTTCCAGTACAAGAAAGCTAGGATGGGACAATTTGCAAAGGCATGGTGCAACAGGACAAGGGGCAATTGTTTTAAACTAGAGTAGGGTAGGTTTATAATAGACACTAAGAAGTTCTTCACTGAGAGAATGGCGAGACACTGCCACAGGTTGCCCAGAGAGGTGGTGGAGGCTCCATGCCTGGAGACATTCAATGCCAGACTTGATAAGGCTCTGAGCAACCTGATGTAGTGCAAGATGTCCCAACTCACTTCAGGGGGATTGGACTGGACGGCCTTTAAAGTTTCTTCCAGCACAACACATTCTATAATTCTATGAAAGAACATGGCAAATGAGGTTTGGTCCCATGTGGGTCTCTCCTTCATGAAGTCAAGGAAACCAGAGGCCCAGAAGCTCAGGGAAGTTCAGCCTATATTGTGCACCTTGGTATTTGCAATGGCACAAAGGGGAGTAAAGGAAGTGGAATGAGTCCTGGGGAGATTTGCCTCTTCTCCTTTCAGAGAGTTCTCATAGCAAGGCAAAAATACAGATGAATCACATTTTCATTGGAATGTGACAAGAATCATAGAATAGTTTGGGTTGGAAGGGACCTTAAAGATCATCTAGTTCCAACCTCCCTGACAAGGGCAGGGACATCTCCCAATTTCAGGCTGCTCAGTGCCTTATCCAGCCTGACCTTAAACACCTCCAGAGAGGGGGCATCCTCTCTGGGCAGCCTGTTCCAGCATATCAACACTCTCACAGTAAAGGGGTTTCTTTCTTATATCTAGCCTGAATCTCCCCTTTTCTAATTCACATTAATTATTCCTAGTCCTTCTGCCACATATCCTACTAAAAAGTCCTACCCCAGCCTTCCTGTGGCCCCCCTGAGGTACTGATAAGCTACTATGAGGTCCCCCCTGAGCCCTCTCTTCTCCAGACTGAACAACCCAACTACTTCAGCCTGTCCTCATAAGGGAGGTGCTCCAGCCCTTTGGTCATCTTCGTGGCCTTCCTCTCAACCTGCTCCAACAGCTTCATGTCCTCCTGATGTTTCAGGCCCCAGAGCTGGAGGCAACTCTGCAGGGAGGTCACCTCATGGTGAAGCAGAGCAGCAGAATCTCCTCACTCACTCTGCTGCCCATTCTACTGGGGATTCAGCCCAGGATGTGGAGGTCTTTCTGGGCTTCCAGTGCACATTGAGCTTCTCATCCATTGATACTCCTGCTTTTTAGGAAGAAAAGATGTGGGGAACCCAAATCCAGAGCCCATAGACTGAAAGTGCATGCCATCCACTGCCCATCCAGTGTATAATTAGACAATAGGTGCAAGGATCAGAGTTTGTCCCATAACAGTAAGCACATGGGTGCTGGTAGGAAATACGGGCTGAGTGAAGAACTGCCTCATCTGTGGCTATTTTCATATTTTCTGCCCAAGAGAAAGCAAAGATCCACCTTGAAGACTTTGTGCTGCTGAACTTGCATAATGCTGACTGGTCTGGACTTCTAATGTGCATTCAAGTACTTAAGTTTCACAACAAAAAGAGTTTATGTAAAAAACCCAAACCAAACAATAAAAATAAAATAAGTGTGTGACAGCAAATCAAATACATGGAACTACTTTGGTACAGCTTAAGTGCTAAAACCAAATTCTTCCTTAGGACAGCTGTTGCTTAATGTGGATTTCTGAAATGCAAAAAGCAGATATTTTAAAATCTGGTTTAGTATCCCAAATGGGTCACAGAGATATCCTGATCCGACTTCTGTGAATAATGCAAGTTGGTTCTCTGTAGTTAGGGATCTCAATAGTTCCCTTTATATGAGCTTGTTTTCAGATGCTTATAAATTTTGCCAAGCAAAGTATTTGGGATGAAAATTCCCGTGCTCTGTCTCAGCCTCAGGCTGATTATTATTATTTTTTTATGTTTCAACTAAAAGGATTCAGTAACTTCAGGAAATAAGATTGAGGAAAAACATGTTTTGTTCCCCTGTTGGGGGGAGAAGAGAAAAGAAAATAAGGGAAGAAAAGAAAAAAAAGAAAGCCCTACAAGAATTTTGTGGATAAGTTTCTGCCTCTTTATTCTTCACAGCAAATAGTTTGAAGTTTGGAAGGTAGGGTCCCTGTTGTCCTTTTGCAGTACCCATGAAAAAGCCATCCAGCTTTTGCCTAGTCACAAACCCTTTGAAGAGTCTCACTTGCATATGCTCAGCACAGAGCCTCAGAATTTTGGCAGCTGAAGTGACCAAGGACTCCTCTGATGATGCTCTTTGCAATGGGCAAGCTCTAGCCCAGGGCTGATGGGGATGAGACAGAACTTTATTTTTCCTTTTGCATCTGTTTCTCCCAGATGCTGGAGGCAACTGTGGCATCAGGCAGAGGAACTGAATGTGGGCAGCTGTGGCCTGGGCTGAAAATGCAAGCAAAACAAGGGAACAAAGGAAAAAAAAATGAAGAAAGCAGCCTAAGAGAAATGGAGAGGAGAACTAGACCTGGGGGCAACAAGGAGAGTAGACCAAATGGGGATTGATGGTGCAAAAAGCCTAGCATGGGAACAGCAAGGAGGTGGGTTTGTTCGTGAAGAGAAGGCTATAAAGCCTGGGAAAACAGGAAACTGGCTGTAAGGACAGCTTGGGATGCAGAGACGGAGGGGATGCAGTGATGGAGGGGATGCAGCTTTGCAAACTACCTGAGGGCAGCTTTGTGGAAGGGTTAATCTCCCTGGGCAAAGATAACAATGACCAACTGGGTTAGCACTTTGTCCTCCCTTGGCTGTAGTTCATCAAAAAGGTGATAATCTACTGCTCTAACTGGTCCCTCACCTCACTTCACCAGCCCTCATTCCTGAGCCCAGGCTCTGCATCTGAAATCTCCATCCTTGCCACCGACTTGCATCAATAGAGAGCATCACACCAAGAAAATTCCTCCTGCGCCTTACCAGGATTAAAGGAAACAAACTTCACAGAGAAAATGGCATTAAAAGAATATTAATCTCTACTATAGGAACAAGGTTGACACTCAGTTTAGTAAATACCAGAATGGCTTGGGGGTGAAACTTGGAGGGAAAGCACTTGATACTTCTCTGTTTGACTTCTGTCTGTATAGCTCCGAGTTTTGTGCTGCATGAGGATCACTTGTGCCTTTTTCCACCAGGTTTCACAACTGACCTGCAGATATTAGTTGTGAGCAGAGAAAGCTGGTCCAAAGATGCTGTGGTTTTGCAGCAGAATATGAAATAATTTCATTTATAATGCAATACCCTAAGTAAAGGGAGAACGTAATGTAGTTTGGATATGGGAAACTCATGCAGTACAATGCTATGAAGTGCACATTGGCCATTACATGCTTAATGAATGAAATTAAATATTGGGATAAAAAGAATGCCAGGTATTTAAAGCAAAACCTAATGGCTACTTCAAGAAACATCAACAAGGAATTAATCTCATGAGGGGAGAAAAGCTTACTGGATTTCCCAACCTTCAAGGAGAGTAATTTAGAGCAGGCAGGAGTGTCTCCACAAACAACCATCTTCTGCCACTGCATCATTTGTGGTAGAACCAGCCTTCTGACCTTAGCAGATGGAATGAGACTACTTATGTAGTTTCCAGGTCCCCTAACTTCCCAGCAGCTGAAGCAGAGCAAAGCTGCTTCTAATGGTTAGTTGTATTTATCAACCCTTGAATTGTATTTTTATCCTAAACTGCCTGATGGTAACTGTTAATCCAACTTGTCTGTATAAGGACACAACTGCCGGGGTTGCATTATACTGCCATGCTTGCCATGAAGAATGAGAGATAATACAGAAACAGTAAGTTGTTATGGGAAAATAGATGAGCAAAATACAACCAGACAGCTGAAAACTTTGTGTTTCTACAATTTCATTCCTTCATGAGAAAATGATTGGTAGGAGACTGAAGAGATCATGAATCTCTTAATAATATTTTGTGTACTAACAAGATCCCACCATGTAGACATTTAAGTGGAATGATCATTGTTTCATGATAGTCTCTTAGTCTAGTCTCCTACTTGTTCAAAACAAGCCTCATGTCAAGCCAAAATAACTAGTTTCCTGCAAGCTTCCACCGTAAGGTGGCCCAACAAAAACTCCTGAAGCATCAGTATCTAAACTGGTAGAGAAGATCAGTGACAGCTGTGATGGGCATTACAGGCCACCTCGGTCTGCAAAAACCACAGTTGTGTAAATCCAGTGGGGCAAGAGAGAGGCAAGAGAGGGACAGAAGACCTGCAATATCTATGGTGGGCAAGTTCTCCTCAAAGAACACAGCTTACACGGAGGCACAAAAGGATAAAACATAAAATGTTTGTCCCTGATCATTATTTAAACTAGAACAGGGCAGGTTTAGATTACATATTATGAAGAAACTCTTCACCATGAGGATGGTGAGATACTGGCACAGGTTGCCTAGATGTCCCATGGTGGAGGCCACATCCCTGGAGACATTCAAGGCCAGGCTTGATGAGGCTCTAAGCAACCTGATGTAGTGCAAGATGTCCCTGCTCACTGCAAGGGGGCTTGGACTAGATAGCCTTTAAAGGTGTCTTCCATAACATTCGAAGATTCTGTGATTTGCATTGCTTCAGCTGTTTGGTCACTGTGCAGAACAGTGGATAACACTAATCAGCTAAAACTTTGAAATCTTTAGGTGTTGGAACTAAGCATGGCTGGTCACTAAAAGCAGTATTATTCTGTAATCCCATTGCACACATCTGCAGACTCATCTATAAAGTTTGCTGCTTTGGCTTTGGCGGACAGTCAATTATTTTTTCAAAGTTTGGTTAACAGAACAATGTAAATTGAGCAAATGAAAAAAACCCTGAAAAGAATCATACATGACATCATATACACAGCAACATTAATTTTAAGGATTCTGTAGGAAAGAAATAAATTTTCACTTTGTATGCTGTACAATACTAGGACATATAATGAATTACTTATTTCAGATAGACAACCAAGTGCCATTTCTTATCCTTGCTCCAGCTCTTGGCATGCACATTCCTGTGCTAACACACATCTTTGTCTTCTGTGAATGAGATAAAAAGGAAGTACAACAATTGCCATCACCAATCAGAACCAGTTATCCTCCAAATAACAATTTAATTGAGCATTTTTAGCTACGGAAAAATCTGCTAAGTCCAGGCAAGTCATGAAAAGTTCAGTTTTAAAGGAGAGTACTTATATACACAATATGTAACAAGTCAGGTTAACTGTAAAGCATTCATCTGCCCAAGTAGGCAATCATATGTACAAACATTCAGGTTTGGCAGTATATTTGCTATAATTAGACCACTCATGCATAGTGTCACCCATTTGGCTAACACAACTCACCTTGCACACTCTGCTCCATATCTTATGTTCAATTATCTTTTAGATATTACCAAGCAATGTTTGCTGCTCTGTTTGCTGGTGCCATATGAAAGCATCCCTCCCGGGCTTGGCAGTGATGGATGCTGCTGGACACCCTCACAGAGCTATTTTTTGCTCACAATGAAGAGTACCATGCCTTTACTCTGTGTGGTACCCAGACTGGCAATGCCAAAATGCCAATTCTCTGAAGTGGCAAAATGTGATAGCATATTGATTTATCCCACTTGAGATTCTTAACCCACACATTTATCTCTACCCCTCTAATATCACGAGACACTAAGGAAAATGCCCTCTCTCATACATGAATATGATACACACCAGTGCCCTGAAATAATTGGTCAGATTTTCAGCACAAGAACTTGTTATTCCCTTTGTCTTGAATACAAACTAGGCAATAGCACAAACATTTCCTCTCTCTTAAATAGCTATATCCCATGTATTTAACTCTCCAGAGCTAGAGACTGAGCAGCGTGCCCATTAGGGGAAGTCAAAGTTCATTGAGCAATAGACACTGGCCATGAGTCATATTTTTCAGTTTTGCATGTTCTAGCCCTTCAAAATATCTTCCCTTGGATTCAAAGAACTGTCATCAAGATTGGACTGTTTGGCAGGCTTCCCAGGTGAGTTTTCTTTAAAGGGCTCAGGATACCTATGTTGATAAATGACTGATTTTTACTTGATGCGGATGAAGTGCGAATGAGAGTGGGAAAAATCTGAAGACAGGATGAGAACAAGACTGAAAGAATTTGGCCTTTCACTCTTTCAAAATAAACATGGGAAAAATAATTTCATTTAATAAAATTGCCAGCTTTGCAATCCATACAGCTCTCCCTCCCCATAGTCTGCTTAAAGAGAATTAAGATAAATCATTAGACAATGTGGTAAAAAACCACACTGTACAATGTGTTTTCTCTGATACTTTTTCTAAGAGGATCGTTTGGGCCATTAATTTGTAACATGTTTTATGCATGAAATTGTGAAAAGCTCACATTTGCACAAGAGAAATATTACACATAAGGTATCAGTGCTAAAAATTACTACTTTTTGCTTTCCTTTGCATGTAACATAACTGTAGTTTTGGGGATCCAATGTCCTGTGGACCCCTTGGGATTTACCTCCTTCACCTGGAAGGAGGAATGGTCCTGGCTGATGTAGATATTCCCCCTCAGACCCATCTGTTTGCATTTATGACATTAAAAACTAAACCCATAAAAATTCTTGAACAACTATTCTGTTTCTCAAACCCTCTTACAAGGAGCAGGCCAAAGTCAAGCTTGATGAGCCATACCCCAAACATAATCCCTAAGGTGTTATGAATTCAAGCAGCTTAACATTATTCCAGCATGCCACGCTGTCACAAAGGGGCATTACAAGTGTTAAGGTTGTCAGTCTGCTGAGCTATCAAAGATTAGTCCATGTAGAAATGTACTAACATCCTTCACATAAAGCTAATGAAATTTGAAATTACCCACATGTCACCTTGAGGAAGAATTTGATTTATTATTTGCAAAGTAATCCAGAAAACAGGGAGATGCACAGCTATAAGTTACACTGAACTGGTGACATCACATTTGTTTTGCTGTTGCTTTTCCTGCCTTCACTAAATACTAATAAAGAACAGAACTTTCCTTGTGGCATTAAGTTGCATGAATGTGAATTGTGGCTGCTTAGAAGTAGTAACCTGGTTCAGCTCTAAGATGACTTGTCATTAATTAATTGCATGTTCAGAGAAAGCACAGAACTGTGTGCAGACATTTTTTGTCTCTTTCTGACTGTCCAATTTGCACAGGAAAAGTTGCCCAAAGTCCTTGTGCCTTGATGACCTCTCCCTCTGGTTTACTTCTCCCCACTGGGTAGGGCAGGAAGCTGCTGCAGTGGCATCAGGCTGTAAATGTAATGCAAACAGTATGCAGATTTTTAAACACCATACTGGTTAAGGGCACAATGTAATCTGTAGTGTATTTACTTATCTGTGTCTGTAAATTGGAGTGCAGGCTGACACAAATGAGGTGTGCAACTGTGAATGGATGGACATTGAGACAACCCAAAAATCTCTCTGCTTTTAGCTTTAAATTGTTACATGTGACTTGGTTTCCCTATATACCTCTGGCACCTACAAGACGAAGATGATTCCGAATGTGATTCAAAGAACTCATAGAATCATAGACTTGTAAAGGACTTTCAGTGGTCATCTAGTCCAGTCATAAGCAGGGACATCTTGCACTGGAATTGGTTGCTCAGAGCCTCATCAAGTCTGGCCTTGAATACCTCCAGGCATTGGACCTCCACTGCCTATCTGGGCAACCTTGGTCAGTATCTCATCACCCTTATTGAGAACAACTTCTTCCTAATGTCCCATCTAAACCTGCCCTGCTCTAGTTTAAAACCATTGTCCCTTGTCCTATTGCTCCATGTCATTGTAAACAGCCCCTCCCCATCTTTCCTGCAGCCCCTTCAGGTACTGATAGGCTGCTGTAAGATTTCCCTGCAGCCTTCTCTTCTCCAAGATGAACAGCCCCAATTCTCTCAGCCTGTCCTCATGGGAGAGATGCTCCAGCCCTCAAATCATCCTCCTGGCAAGTCAGACACCTGTGCTGCAATATTCACTCAGTCCACGTTTCAGTTTAACATGCAGCCATAGACTAAAGTTCTCTAAAGCAGAGATTTATTTTTAGCACTGATATATGGTCCTTGTTCTTATCTATAGCTCTGTACACACATAAATGCTTGTTTATGGCATGGCATAAATAAGAATGCTGCACTTGAGATCAGCTATCCTGGTAAGTAAATGACTGTGCGGGTAAACAAATCTGTTTGCTACCTTCAAATATTTTTATTTGTCATATAATTATATCATATATCTATACCCTCACAGATGTATAAGATATCTTCTTAGGAAAACTGCCATGGAATGTTGTTGCTTATATTAAGTAAATGGTATATTTGTGTACTATGCTCTGTACTCGTATACACGAAGCATATTTGTATACATAGAGAACTGCCAAATAATACCCTTGTTACTACACAAACAGGTTGATATTACTGGAAAAAAAACCCAACCCAGCCCTCTACTAAACTTTTCTGAGTGTTTTTTAGACTGGGTTATTAACATACCTTTTGGAAAATGTGTTTTTATACCAATAAGACTACAACCAGACTGGAACTAAGGATACCATTCAGCTAAGTAGGCTGCCAGCAAAGAGCACAGCTTTTATCAATCCAATTAAACCAAGACTTATTCAGGCTGTAGCCTCTACAGCTGTCTTTAGCTGCTGTCTCATGGTGCCAAACACTCCACTCTTACCTGGATAAAAAGTTCTAATTTCCCTGTTCTGGAGTATTAGCAACAATTTTTCTAGCTGTTAGCAAGCTTGTCTTTTCATAGAACCTCAGAACCACAGAATGCCAGGGATTGGAAGGGACCTCAAGAGATCATCTTTTCCCGGATACCAAATGGGGGTTAGGATGCACAGTGCTCCTTCTTGTGTGTCCTCACCAAACCTTGCCCCAGGGACCAGAGGTGCTGGGATGTACTGATAAGAAGGAGAGAAGTGTGTAGGAGAAAGTAAAATGAAACTGTGAAGAAGGGGCTTTTTTACTGTATTCTGAATTTTCTCCCTATCCCCAGCGTGGGCCTTGCTAATCCATAAAAAGAGACAAAAAGTGCACTTAACTGGTGGCTTTGAAGGCACTTGCTTCAAACCACATCGATAAGATCAAGAGGAAACTTAGATGCTGAAACGGTGGGAATTTTCGAAATGGAATTTAAATAACTAAAGCAGCAGCAAGGGATGTGAGGTGAATTTCAAAATATTAGCATTAACAACTTTCTTTTTTTAGACAGGTTCTCCCTGGCAAATAAAAGCTGCTAAGTGACTTCGATAGTATCAATATTATACACAAAAATGTGGTACCATTAATAATAGTGAGAAAGAAAAGAATTCTCATGGGAGATATGAGATTCATGTGCAACAAGTAATACCTCCACTCTCCTAATCCAGACTGAGCCATTTAATTTCATATTTTAAAAATATATTAAAAGGCTCAACTTTTTTTTTTTCACTCGCACAAAAACATTCATAACAGTAACACAAAAGTAAAAAGCAGTATTTTAGCACAGATGACTTTGCCTACTAGTTAGTGAAGGGAAAGATCACCCCCAATGCCTAATTCTGAAGCTGACCCAATGGATAGAAACCTCCAGGCCTCCAATTTACAGTTTCATAAGCTTAATATCCTGCCTGATTTATGACTTGTCCCCTTAAATGAAAAAGGCTGTACTTAACAACTTTACTTTTGTGTGGGTTAACTGTTGATCTGAAAATGGCACATAAAATGCATTTACATCAGCACTGCTAATAGGCCCATAATGGTTCTTTATTATGTTTCAGTTAAAGGCAACTGAGTGACAGGTAACTGATTTTTTGTAGATCAAATAACTTTTCTGCCACCCCCACACAGCTCCCAGCTGCTGCACACTTTACATGCCAATACAAATACAGTTGTAAAGTAGACAAATATATCATAACTAGGTTATTAAATGAGACACAACACAAGGTGCTTGAAGGAGTGTTGAGTGCTGCAACTGGGAATACTGGGAATTGCAACCACGTGGAATCAATCCCATAAGGGGGTTTGGGTGTAAAAGTTGCATAACCTGCCCTCAGATGCTTTTTTTTGGAAGATCTTAATAATGATTTTGCTCAGATAATGCCTTTTATTTTTTGGCAGCGAGGCTGGAGAAGCACAGAGAATCCTCCTGCTCTTGGTATAACAGGTACTTAAAGCCCAGCATTTTGGTATCAAGGCAGATGTGGAGAAGTCCTGGTGAGAAAGGTGGATAGTAATGATGCTGTGCAGCTAAGTTGAAAGGCTGTAAGGCCAAATTTTATTTTCATGTGCTGCACTGCAAGTAAATAATGATAAGAACATCAGAGCCTGTCTGATAATCTCTGACAACAACCTCAACCCTGTCATCACGGCCAGGGGAGAAACCGGCACATACTTCAGCTCTGACCCACCGAGCCTTTTATCTGCCTGTGTACTCTCTCTGGACCCAGCAAATAAAGGGCAACTGGTAATTTACACATGAATCAACTTTCTACGGCGGAGCAAAAGCACCAGAGACCTCCCTTTTCACAGCCGGGCGGTGGGGAAGAGGCAAAAAACATCCAAGGTCTGAGCTTGTCTCCCCAGAAATCACCCCAGCCCAGGGAAGTGGCGGGTGGGCATGAGGGATGCTCTTCTGTACACCTGATAAAAAAACTGGCATCCACAAAGGAGAGGATGAATATGGAGCTGGAAATGGGTCTGACAAGCAGCAGTGAGCCTTTTGTGCTATTGACAGCAGGTAGTGTCAAACAAACTCAGGAAGAGATAACAGTCCTGATAGGAGATGGTACAAGATACCCGAGTGGGGATTCACAAGGAATTCAGCCTATATAATATGGTGCAGGATCTTGTGGTGTCACAGATTTTATTTCCACTAGCTCGCAGCTGCCTTTTGGAAAGTGATGGTTTTGGGAAGTGTTCTCCCTCTGCTCCAGCTCTGCTCCAGCCCTCAGCAAAGGAAGGGCATGGACTTGCTGGAGAGGGTACAGAAGAGGGCCACAAGGGAATGGGAGCACCCCTCCCATGATGACAGGCTGAGAGTTGGGGCTGTTTATCCTGGAGAAGAGAAAGCTGCAGGGAGATCCCAAAGCAGCCTGCCAGTAACTGAGGGGGCTAGAAGAAAGTTGGGAAGGGACTGTTTACCAGGGCATTAAGTGGCAGGATGAGGGGCAATGTGCCTGAACTAGAGCAGGGCAGGTTTGTATTGGACATTAGGAAGAACTTCATCCCAATTAAGATGGTGAGACACTGGCCCAGGTTGCCTGGAGGGGTGGTAGAGAATGTCCCCATTCCTGGAGACATTCAAGTTCAGGCTTGATGAGTCTTTGAGCAACCTAATCCTGTGCAAAATGTCCCTGTTCACGGCAGAGGGGTTGAACCAGATGGCCTTTAAAGGTTCCTTCCAACTCAACACATTCTATGATTCTAGGAGCTGACATCAGCTGACATCCATGAAATAATGTCCCTACTTTAACTCATGACAAAAACCAGCCTGAAATCTTACAATGCAAAAGTCAGCTGTAAAGACAAGACAGCGCCTGCTTACAGCCTGTATCTTATGAAAAAATACTATAAATACTCAGTATGAAAAAATGCTGTAAAACAAAAGCAGATGTTTCATTGCTAGAGATAGCAAAAAAAAAAAAAAGCTTGATTTTTGAACCGAAAAGGTTCCCTTCCCAGACCTTTTTCCACCCCACTACTGACCCAGTTTCACCCAACCCCATCCATCACTCTCTCATCCCTGCTTCTGCCACTTGTGCTAACATTTGCTCAGAAGGTGCCAGGAGGGATGAGGGAAGGTGGGGGTGAATCTCCCATCACTGTCTCTTTGGACAGCTCTTAACTGTAAAACAAACACATAACAAAGCACAACTGATCAAAAGTAAAAAACGAGGAAAAAAAGTAAAAGAAACAAGACTAGTGCAGACTGTGCTACACCTACTCCAAATCCAAAACTGATATGTAAAATTAAAAAAATTGGTGTTTTCCTTCCATATACCTATTCTTTACAATTACACATTTTTATTGAGGCTATATCCTGCCTATCTTTTGTTCAATCTCTCCTGAAAACTCATTAATATTCATTAGGGAGGATGCCTACACTACATGCTTTTCTTCCCAAAATAAACCACAGGAAAAATAAGATTAAAGAAACCAATTTTTTGTTCCTAAAACATTTCAATGGGAGTGACAGCCATGCACCTGGTAGGACCTAACAGACCCACTGAATCTGATTTGGTATTTACATTGCATTAGGTTTTTACACAGCTTAAAAACAATATAGGTGGGATACACATTCATTTACATTTATTGGTTAATTTTCATATTTGAATTTATTAGTGTGGTGCATTTTCTGTGAGTGGGTTTGACTAGATGCCAATGATTTCTGAACTATGTAGTGAAGCCAATTAACTCTAAGAAATAAACTGATACTTCTCTCTAGTGTCACGCTAACTGCTGCTGTATGAATTATGCTGCTGATAAAGATGTTGCTATGAGCCAAAACATAGCTACAAAGACTTAATCAGCTTGCACCATTTACATAATCATAATAAGAAATTCAGCTCTGAAAGAGTCACATTTATGGCGCTAAATGTACATCATTAACGGACACTGAAAACAAAGGTAAAAACCCAATTTTAAATAATTTTTTTTTCTCATTGACATGAATTCTTACGGTGTCTCTGTATTTTCAGTGACTGACATTTGGCTTACATTGTGTAAATTCCAAGGAACAGCCCTAAACCACTCTTGCTCCTCTTATTGAAGCCAGTGTGGCTGCCCAGGTTCATTGTCATGGCCATGGCTTCTGCTTGAGTCTTACTAATGAACACCTGGCTCTGCACATAAGCCTTCTGAGCACAGAATCACATAGAATCTTTTGAGTTGGAAGGGACCTTCAAAGTCCAGATAGTCCACCCTCATTGCACATCCTGCACTACATCAGGTTGCTCAGAGCCTCATCAAGCCTTGCCTTGAGTATCTCCAGGCTAGGGACCTCCACCACCACTCTGGGCAATCTGCGACAGTGTCTCACCACCCTCATCAGGAAGAACTTCTTCCTGATGTCTAATCTAAACTTACCCTGCTCTAATTTAAAAACCATTGGCCTTCATCCCATTGCTACATGTCTTTGCATTGTTCAGCTTGGACCATCCACTCTTCTCATTCTTCACTAGCTTGACTTTCCTAACATAAGTAAGTTGTGGTTTTTTTAGCTTTGAGAGCCCATAGGCTCCACCTGTGCTGACATTAAACATAAACAGGAGCATCATTTGGCATTTTATTCAGCTGGCACTAAATGAAAATGGCCCCAGTCAGTCCTCCCTAAAATAAATCCTCTCCAGCCCCAAAACAGGCTGATGACATCCAGCTGCCTGTGAGAAGCAGCCACAGGAATATCTTCACTTCAGAATTGCTTGGAGAGCACTGTTACACATGGGTAAAGGTGCATCAGCAAGTATCAGAGGAGCAGGAAAGCATGAACAGGTGAGTCCTAAGCCTCTGGACTATTCTCAAGCTCCTCAGTTTACTAAGATGGACATACATGAGTGTCCTGCCAAACTTTTGGTCAGCTCATTACACCCAAATATTGAACTTTTGATATCTTTTTCATAAGCTGCTGCAGAACTACTTGATTAATTTCTTCTAAGTTCTTCAATAAAGTTCTCATTTGCTGAAATGCCTGCAAAGACTGTGTAATTAGGCTGCTGGTCCTTTGGACCACCACTGTCACACTCTACAACAGAACTTTCACTGTATCTACCCATTAATTTTGGAATGTGGCAGGGCTTTGTACAATGCCTGCCAAAACCTGCCCATAACTGTGACTGACAAACTTTCTTTCTGGAAGAACACAGACACCATCTTTTCCCAAGCAAAGATGAACAACAAAAATGAGGTAGACATTTTGTGTTCACAGTCAGGAAAGATCAAAGACTCACTTTCCCTCCTGGCATGGAGTTTCAAGAGGTCAAGGCCATTGCAAGATGCTCATTGCCTCTCTCCTAGTACACATTTTTGTAGGTTTATCTTTCCACGCTTTGAATGTAGGCCCTTGTTTGGCTTTTACTTGTTGTGTCTTGCTGAAGGGAAGCTTGTACCTTGCATTTTCTCTTTCTGAAGGAAAGAAGAACCTCCCTCAAGAAGCCTGGGAATAGAGAAGACCTTCATGTTGCTGCTAAACAATGTCTTAGAACTTGTCTCCCAAATGCCACCATTAGCTTTATAAAGTTTTTTTCTATAGCTAGAAGATGGTCAGCTGTAGCAAAGCAAATATTTCTACCCTACATGGGAATACATATAATTAAAGTTATAGTCTGATTACAAGCAACAACAATCTTATTCTCTCCTTAAATCTAATTAAAAGCCAGCAAAGGAATGAATTATCCCCATTTGCAAGTGATCCAGATCATGAACTTCAAAATCCAAGGGCAATAAGGTGGCACTTGAAAGAATACAACTGAAAAACAGTGCAGGTGAATGCTGCTGATGGATGGACAAATTACACCTTAGGATGGACAAGCCTGGTCATAGACTCATAGAATGGTTTGGGTTGGAAGGGTCCTTAAAGATGACCAACTTCCAACTCAGCCTCCTACTGGACCAGTTTGCTCAAAGCCTCATCCAGCAGGGCCTCAAACATCCCCAGAAATGGGGTAAATATCACTGAGAAATTCACTTGTGGTAGCAGATTGCCTAAGCATAATGCCATCTCTCCTAATCTTTGCTGGCTACAGTCTGATCCAGTGGCTGCTGAGGGAATTCAGGCTCAGGCAGACAAATCTCAAACCAGAAGGAAAGAGGACAGGATCAGGAAGAAATAACGAAGCCGAATGTAGTTTATAATGTGGGTGGGCTAATTTGAACATTTAATAACCCAAGTAATGCAGTGTCTCTGGTAAGGAGACACATTAGAGGAGGGACCTGGGTCAATAAACCGTTTGCTGGAGACTTTTAGCACAACTGTGATGATGAATTTGCTGATAAAAGACCTTTGTTGTTTCTTTGATTTAGTTCCATCAAAAATTTTATTTCTCTTTTCAGCCTCTCTCCAACATGCCTTTGCATCTGAACTGAGCCTGAGGGAAGTCACATATATATATATGTCTTTATCTATATATCTGTTTGTCTATATCTATCTAGAGACATAAAAAATGAAATAAATATGGGAAAACACATAAAATGATAAGTAGAAATAATATATAAATGTAAAAAATATTGTATTTCTAATTATAATTGCTCCCTCCCCCCAAAGGCTGACACAAAGAGCCCCCATAGTTTGGATGTTGGCAGATACCCCCAAAACTACTGCAGTTACCATGCCTGCTCAGGGCCACTTTAGCAGATGCTCCATCTATTAACCCAAAAGTCTAGAGCCTCTTCCTCACATGGGGTTCCATCATGGCAGTTCCTAAGTCATAGCAGAATTGGAAACACACAAGGGTATGCTGGTGGCTTTCCTGGGGAAAAAAATGACACATATATGGTGTATGCAAATATGGTGCTGGGGAAGAGATGTAGTTTTTGCACGTCAGGAGTAACAGGGTTATCATGTAGAAATACTTGCTGATGTGCCAAGCTGGATATGTTTCACTTTTTAAGAAGGATTACTGATCTATTTAAAGAACATGTTCCAGGCTAGGTATTTAAATGAATGATCCAGAGCTTTACTGGGATTCATGGAAGTTGATTAAGTGCATTTTCCTGACACTCAAGTGAGTATTTTTATAAATCTGTGACCCGCCACTGAGAATAAACATTAAAAAGGGGTTTGCTCAGCTTTTACTCACTGCAAATGCTCAAATTTGTCTCTCTCACATCACCTCCCCCCTGTACTGTACACAGGGCAGACAAGTTACGCAGAACAAAAACATTCAGCTGCTAATCAAATGCAGCAGGAGAACATGATTTAAAACTCTACATTAAATATTGTTTTAAGGACAACAAAGTTATTTTTAGGACAAAAGCAGAGAGCGGCTCAGCTAAAATTAAAGGGCAAAACATTTACATTTAATTTGATTTAGATGTTAGCTGAAAAGAATCTCTAAAAAAATAAAAACCTCTGTTTCTAAGACTCACTGCAAAATTGCCACCGCCTGCCACTCTGTCAGGGCGCACTCCAGGCTTCAAATAAAATTTCAGGCACACATTGCACTTTCTTCATTATTCCCTGGAATTTTTTATTTTTTTTTAATATAGAGTGCATTTTATTAAAACAAAATTTATTTTTTAGGAGTGGAGATACTTGAAGTAAAAGCATTTAAGGGGCTGCTTAGGCAGTATTACTTGTTTGACACTGAATGTTTTGTTTTTATACACAGAATATAAAACCATTTCCTCAAGATATTTTGTGTTCAGCATAAAATATTAAAAATGTCTCATTTCCAAGAGATCTGGTGGGAGTTCATGACAGATGTGCTAGATAGGGTTTTTTTTATATAATTTTTTTTTTTTACAGTGTTATTGCGCCTAATTAGCCCTGATGATTTACCCATGACAGTATGAACTTGTGGAGAGGAAAAGAAAAAGTGGAGCATAATCTTTGGAGCGATTTTTTGGGGAAGATGGGAGGGAGCAAAAGCACCAACATGAGGTGGTTTGCAGCAAATGCCCAAAAGTAGCCCTGGGAGTTTTCACTTATTTATGCACCACCATATGATCCATCTTTTTGCCTTCAGCACAACAAACCAGCTGCAGTGCAATGCACTCTTGAGGAGCCATCTTGACAGTCGCCTCCCTGCTTCTTGTCGGTGTCTGACAACTACCAGGGGAGCTCATGCACCACAGAAGCATAGGTTTCATAGAATGTTTCGAGTTGGAGGGGACCTTTAAAGGCCATCCAAAGCAACCCTCCTGCTATGAGCAGGTCAGGTTGCTCAGAGCTTCAGAAAGCTTGGCCTTGAATGTCCTCAGGCAACCTGTGCCAGAGCCTCACCACCCACATGGGGAAGAACTTCTTTCTAATGTCTAAACCTTCCCTGTTTTAGTTTAAAAGTCTCTCCAAAGCTTTCTTGTAGTCCCCCTTTAGGTAACAGCACAGGCTGAAGGATGACCTGCTGGTCAGTATGTGGACTCCTGGTGGACAACTGGATGACCATGAGCCAGCAATGTGCCCTAGTAGCCAAGAAGGGAAGTGGTATCTAGGGATGCATCAAGAAAAGTGTGTCCAACAAGTAGAAGGAAGTCATTCTCCCACTGTACTCTGTCCTGGTGAGGACACATCTAGAGTACTGTGTCTGATTCTTTGCTCCCCAGTTCAAGGAGCACTGAGGAGAGGGTACAGCAAAGAGCCAAGAAGGTGATGAGAGGACTAGAATATCTCCCTCATGAAAAAAGGCTGAAGGACTTGAGCCTTTTCATTCTGGAAAAAAGGAAGCTGAGGGAGGATCTTACCAATAGTGACAAATACATAAAGGAGGATGGAGCCAGTCTTTTCTCAGGGGTGTCCAGTGGCAGGACAATTGGTAACAGGCAAAAACATGAACTCAGGAAGTTCCATCTAAACATGAGGAGGACCTTCTTAACTTTGAGGGTGGCAAAGTCCTGGCACAGGCTGTCCTGAGAAGTGGTGGAATCTGTGTCTCTGGAAACATTCAGATCTTGCTGGGATGCATACCTGTGCAACCTGCTCCAGGTGACCCTAGCAGAGGGTCACCCTCTAGCAGATGATTGCACCAGATGGTCTCCAGAGGTCACTTCCCTACAATCCTGTGATTCTGTGACTAAGGAAAAACCAAAGGGGACGTGAAAAACCTTCAAAGACAAGGACAGGCACCACAGAACATCCATCTCCCTCTCTCTCCATTCTCTGGGTCACCAGCTCAAGATTACAGGAGACCTCAGCAACTGAAACATGAACTGGGGAAAAAAATGTTTATTTTTTGCTGGCAGGGCTTTCTCCTCTCTTGGGGCCCACTGTAAAAACACCTTGTCAGAGTTTTCCCAGCAGATGTGAAGGTTATCAAGGAGACTTGCCACAGAGGTGGCCACCAGAACCCGTCAAGAAGGCCACAGCAGCCTAGCCTTGGATGGGTGTGCGGTGTGAGAAGATGAAAACCATTTGCATGGAAGATGTGTGGAAAAACACACAAAGTTAAGACTTACAAAGTTTCAATTAAAACATCAGTGATGTTTTTTTGTTGTTTTTTTTTTTTTTCCACCTGACTGTAGCCCCATATGGCAAGGTCAGCCCTTTCCATGAACAAACAGCTTGGTCGCCTCCAGTGTAGCTGTTATCTGCCTCAACAAGGGGAGACATTTGGCACAGCCTAAAGCTGGGGCATGAACCCTGGCTAAGCTTAAGACATTTATCTGACAGCATCAGCTGACACTCCACAAACACATTTGCTCTCCATGACCCCGGAGCATTCACGATTAATCAAAAATGTATCTTGGATCTTGAGAATGAGCTACAAGCAGGCACACACACATACACACACATACACACACACAAAGAATATGCTCTCGATCTGGCTTATCGACTCCAGAGGTATATTGAATTTAGAAATAGCAAATAGAATAAAATGATCAATAACGTTCTCGTCCACGGAAGAGCAAACTTTATCCCTCCAGCAACAAACACTGATCATGTAAATGTTTCAAAGCTGCTTTCAAGTGAAGAAAGCGAAGGTGCGGGGATTTCTTCAGGGAGGGGGGGTATTGGATAGGAAAGTGTCCAGTGTACATGTGCTGGGAAGTATACAGGGAGCAGGGAAAACTGTGAAATGTGGCAACACACCTGAACCAACTCCACCACTGTGGCCCTTTCCACCCGTACGCATTGCTAACATCCAGTTTGCCAAGCGATCTTAATAAAACATTATAGAGAGGACTTTAAAACTTAATGAAGGCACATAATCTGCTTCAGAGAAAACTCCCTGCCTTAATTTAAATGAGACACAGTTATAACATATCCCCCATGCACTGTTTACAATTTATAATTTATGTCTCAGCTCAAATACACTACTTTCTGCAGTCATCTGCTAAGTGATATGATTAGCATTTGAATATTGCAATATTCTGCCTTTTTGATGATCAGAGTAATAGGATGTGGTGCATTTGTGTTTTAATACTTTTTTATTTTTATAATTTTTTTTTTAATTCCCTAGCAAGCATTCTGAGCACTAATTAGCTACAAAGAAAGAAACCAGGTGACACACCCAGTCTGATTTGAAAATATCTCTGTTAAAAAAACCTCACAACTCTTTACAGTTTCACTTATTAAAATCCCTTTCTTTTCTGGTTACCTACTGCTTGGGCTACAAGCAGCTAAGACTCCTATGGCACCATCACTCCACTCCAGTGGAACTCCTGTGTGCTCCCCTGTCCCTGTTGGCCTGGCAAACAAACTTTCCTTGCATGTGCTCTCTATAAAATGGTGGTACTAATTAGAAAATATAAACTCATGCTGAGATGTGATATGAATTGGCTTTATGTGTCTACTGAGCTCGCAGCGGTATTAGATTTATACCGCCCATGCCCTCAACTAATATTCAACCAGAAACTTAACAAATTTCTTTTTTTTTAAATAGGCAGGAAAAAAAAATTCAAACAGCAACAACAAACAAAACAGCCACAGTGATAATGCTCCATTAATGTGATGTTCAGAACCTCAGTAATCCATACTCTTCTAGTATCTACACAAACAGTGCACAGAAAAATCTTTCCCCCTCTCCCAGTAAAAAGCAAGAAGCAGGATGGTGTGGTGAAAACCCACACAGTGTCCATAAATTACTGTTCCAGGACTGGAGCAGAGGAGTGAGCATCACCTGGCTTATGGAGGAGAACCCCAAGGTGCAGAGCAGCTGGTGGCACAGTCCAGTTGTTAGTATGAGATGATCAACATGGACATTGTGATACTTACTTTAAAAGGGAAAAGAAAGAAAAAAGGAGGGATTTGCTCATCTGCAAGGATGAGGAAACTACTCAGGATCCTTGCAGCCTAGAAGACCAATTGCAACCTGGGTTGCATCAGAGAAGCCGTGGCCAGTAGGCATAGAGAGATGATTCTGCCCCTCTACTCTGCTCATGTGAGACCCCATCTAGTGTACTGTGTCCAGCCCTGAAATCCTCAGCACAAGAAGGACATGGACCTATGGGAGCAGGTCCAGAAGAGGCCACATTCAAGGCGAGGCTTGATGAAGCCATGAGCAACCTGATGTAGTACAATACAAGATGTCCCAGAAGGTATGATAAGATGGCCTTTGAAGATCCCTTACAACCTAACACATCTCGTGATTTTGGAAGAGGGCAGATTCAGGCTAGATATAAGAAAGAAGTTCTTTATGGTGAGGGTAGTGAAACACTGGAACAGGTTGCCCAGAGAGGCTGTGGATGCCACCACTCTGGAGGTGTTTAAGTCCAGGATGGACAAAGCACCGAACAGCCTGATCTAATGAGAGGTGTCCGTGCCTATGGCAGGGGGTTGGAACTAGATGATCTTTGAAGTCTCTTCCAACCCAAACTATTCCATTATTCTATGATTCCTCAGCTTCTACCTGACCTGGCACATGCAGACTTTTGGGTTCAAGATGACCTCACCCCAGCTCCTGCATGATGAGCCTGTGGGCACCCAGCATCACAGCTGCGTGTTTTGACATCCATGGTGAAAATGAGCAGAAAATCTGACTGTTCCATATCAAGAAGTATTTTTACTAGTGCTAATGCGCCTTAAATACCTTGTTCCACAGATGAGTGGCCTGGCACCTGCTGCATGAGAAATAGCCAATTACTGCTCAGTGTCTCTAATTTTCTGATTCAATTAGCATGCTTCAGAGCTTTCCAGTTTAATTGCAAACTACTTCACAGTTAGCTCTCTGATTAATCATTGCCCATCTGCAAGCCATCGCAGAACTTGGTGGAACAAATCTGTGTACTTTGGAATGCTGGGAGCTTAGCAAATCAAACTTGTTTTGGTATATAAAGCTTTAATTTTGTTTGCCCTTTTCAGCTGCACTTGTAAGAAGCTCTGTACTGATTAAACAGGAAGTCCAGACAATAATATGCTACATTACGCACATAATTACTGTAAATACAGGCAAGACTGTAGAAACATCACTTTAGGTTAGGTGCTAACATGCACAGAGTAGGGGTCAAGAAAACACATTCTGAGTCAATTTTTCTCCCCTTTACACCAGAAGGGAGGGACTAGGGGGGGAGGTAAGAGGTGTGCAAGGGAGATATGGATCCAGCATCTGTGACTCTGGGAGAATTTCTGCAACAGATCACATTGCCACACAGTTGCTTCATTCTGTTTCTGATCCTCTCACAGGGAGGGAGATGCTAACTTTCCCAGATTTTAAAAGTTCAAAAACTTGTTCTCTATGGATTGAAGTCCTATCTGTAGGGTTATCAATCACTGGATTAGGTTGCCCAGGGAAGTAGTTGAGGCACCACCCTTTCAGGGAGAGATGGTAAACACATTGCTCAGAGACATGGTTTAGTGATGGTTACTGTGAGAGTTAAATTGATGGCTGGACTAGATGATATAAAAGTTCCCTTCCAACTTGGACAATCTGTAACTCTATACTGTTATTTTTGGCTTATGGCAGGATACTGACTCTTGGATAGGATCATGAGACTGCCTGGCTGTCATGGAGGTCCTACTTCTTCCCATGTGCTACTACATTGAAAATAACTATATCCATTAGATGACAGAGTTTTCCTATTTTACAACTACTTCATTCAGGTGCACATAATCTACCTATTTGGAAGACTTGATTACAAATACATCAGCATATCACACAGGAGGCTGGTATATTTGGAATTATCTGCTCTGCACATGCGAAATCAAAGCCCACTGAACCAAAAATGTAGCTCAGAATTCCACCAAAAGTGTGTATACAGTTGAGGCACCAGTCCCACAGGATGCCATACATCCCTGGTTGGTGTAAAATTCATTAAGGTGCAATAAGCCTGACAACCTGTAGCAACACTCTTCACATCTTTCTGTGAATTAAGCCCATGATGAACATTTTATGTTTCCAAGCCCCATTACTTAACAAGAAACAGTGCTTTATAATTCATTTCCCATCTCCCCAACACCATTTTCCTGTATCAGTTGAAGCATGTATTGTCACCTTTCAAGAATAACTTAGCCAACTACTCCACCTTGAATACGGACAATGAAAACAACCAGCAAAAAAGTCCTTGATGCCATTTAGACCCTGCTCCTTCTCAACCTGCAAAACAGTGCATGCACGTGAAAAAAAACCCCAGCAATCTGTCACCATTTATGAAAAAAAAAAGACCTTTGTATCATCCTGCTGAAAGTCACATCACCTCCAGTCTCCACAGCTACCTCTCAGCTGGCTACAAGACCTTCACTATCACTTCCTTCCTAATTCATTGTTCACCATGAGTGTAGTGAGACACTGGAACAGGCTGGCCAGAGAGGTGGTGGAGGCTCCATCCATGGGAACATTCAAAGCCAGGGGTGATGAGGCTCTGAGCAACCTGATCTAGTGCAGGGTGTCCCTACTTGCTGCAGGTGGGGTTGGACTAGATGGCCTTTGAAGTTCCCTTCCAGCTCTATGATTTCATGATTTATCCATGAAGATAGTTTGGAACTACTAAGATTGTTTTATTCTTCTTTGTTCTGAAAATCCATTCCACCCAAGGCAAAATAAGAAGGAGGATGGTAGGAAGCCATCCCTAAGCTGATGCCACGCAGTGGTGTGTCAGGGATACCATCAGCCACGCACACGTCACTCCATCCTAAATACGTGACTCCAGTAATTTGGAGGATGTTAATTATTGGGAAGCTACGTGACCTGAAGAGTAACTACAGAGGTGTCTTGCCAACGACAAGACTCCTATTAGCAAGTTTGCCAAGAAATTTTAGACTTCATTAGTAGCTATTCCCAAAAGGTGCTGGTCTGTGGAGACTCCAGTGGTGTATAGCAACCTGCCTGTCATCAGACATCAGTAGTTAAAATGAGACACCAATTACTGATCCTGCCTCTGCTGGGTTTCTGCTGAGCTTGGCATATGGCCTATTTTCTTATATTATAACCCAAGCAGGGCAGTGCAACTCAAGCCACTTTTGCCAAGTATCAGCAATGCATCCAACTGGGGGGGGGAGGAATAAAAAAAAGCCAAACTGAAAAGTATCTGCAGATGAGTTTGTAAAAATAAAGTAATAACATGGCTTCTCTTTCCTGTACAATCACTGAGTTGTCATGGCTATTACTGTGTATTTGTTAAATATTTATAGAGCTCAGGTAAAAATATATTTCACTTGACATCTTGCATGCTGCAGTGCCCACTTTAGGCAGGAACACTGAAACTACTGGTCTCCAGCTCAGGGTGAAAAGTAGGCTCAAGGCATCTTTACAGAAGGAACAGAAAGGCAACTCTTTATTCAGATGTTTCATTTAACTGTGTGTAAAAAACTTACTATTCCAGCCTGTAAGGCTTTGGCCCTATCCATCTCACTGAATCCCTGACTGGGAATGCAAAGCAGTGGTTTATTTCAGTAAGCTGTGATACCCCTCCTGGGCAAGCAGAATGCTTTCATAAAAAAAATTCAAAAAAAAAGAGGAATTATGCTAGTAAGCAGAATCAAAACTCACATGGAGAAAGGGCATGAATAAGGAGTGCAGAAACCAGACAGGAGATTGGTGAGACATTAGGTGAGGAGAGTCCCCAGTGTCCAGGAGAGGGAGGTTCAGGGTACTCACTGCTTGTGATTTCCTCCCCCCAGACCAAAACACAGAATAAACAGAAAAAAAAAATCACTCTGCTTTCATCCAGAACTAGGACAATATTGAATATTCTTGCTTATGCATTTGTATATATAGCATTATGCTGCATTTTTTTTCATTTTGTTATCCACAAAGCCATCAAACTTATTTTAAACCGTCATTTCAAACCAATCCTTTTGCATCGATATTAACATGAACTCAATGCATTAAAATAAACTTGAAAATCAGCTGTTGTGCATATCCCAGAGGTGGTTTAATACATCCCTCCCTGTATGTATAGAGGCACTTATGAATATCCTGCTGTTTTGAAAATGACCCGCTATGTTATTTCACCACAATTTGCATTGTTATAATAGCTTATTGACTGATTTTAGGTTTAAGGGACTAAGGTAGTATGTGGTAATGACTCTCTGCTACAAGTTTATTGCAAGTGCCCAAGGTTCATTCACCCCAAGCAATTCAGTCAATAACCAATTTTTATACTTCTATCTCCTTCAAAATTCCAAACCAATAATCCCTTTTTTTTTTTTTTTAATTATTTCAGTATCAGACTAACAGTTCCCATGGAAATCAATATGGGTGAGATCCATTAGCCAAAAATCCCCAGCACTGCAATGCAAACATATTAAAAATATTGATCTCACAGGCTACTGATGTTTTGATTGACTTTAATGTTTGTAAGCAGCAATAACAGAATTTCAATGACTGAAACAAACTTTTGATTAAAATTATAGATTTTAATTTTTTTTCAAGTTTACTGTTTCAAAGGGTATCACATAATTTACTTGTTTGCTGTAAATGATCATAGTAGTAAATACTTATTCAGTTTCTCATTTGTAAGCATTAGGCTCTGACACAGGTTACATCTTCAAATATACTTTCAATCACTCTTGATGTTTCAGTCTCACTACATCACATGTGTAACTCCAGGATAGGCTGGGACAGACATATTTTGTCAGCATTTTGCTTTCTGGATCCTCACATCTCTTGGTTTAGATCAGACATTAGGAAGATGTTCTTAATAAGGGTAGTGAGACACTGCCAAAGGTTGCCCAGAGATGGGGTGGAGGCCCCATCCTTGGAGACACTCAAGGCCAGGCTTGGTGAGGCTCTGAGCAACTTGATCTAGTGCAAGATGTCTAGATAAAGGTCCCTCTCAACCCAACATATTCTATGATTCTATTACTCTTGTATCACCAGCAGTGACAGGAATTTGATCTCTCCTCTCTTCCATCAATATTCAATAAACTTCAGCCAATGTTTTCACAGCAGCTGGCCAAGACTTCGATAAAGCCACCTTTCTAATGTGGTTCCTCCTCACAAAATTAATAGCTAAAATAAAGAGCTCTTCTGTGCTCTTGATCTTTCTTTCTTGGATTTATCGACATACAATCTCGAAGTCCTACACCTGGACCACATTTGGCACTATAGGATAGTGAAGCAAAGCATGGAAATTAGGGCACTTTCAGACATACTAGCTCACAGCTAGGTCCTGAAGATCACGATATAGTACCTCCAAATGATGACAAGGTTTGTCATCAGGAGGTGCAAGACCTGATGGATGAGTGTAGTTGCTGCTGTTTGTCATTGGGTCTTGTGAGCTTTGGGCTAGTGTAAGACCTTGGGGCACAAAAGGCAGAGGAAACTACCAACCCAGAAAATACGACTGTAAGGAGACATCAGAGAGGGCTCCATGTGACCTCAGTCCCTAGCAGACTGTACCAGCATATAGAACCTGCTGCACCACCTAGACATCTCCATTTAACCACACTCTTACAAACAATGTTTATATAAACCTCCCACTTTGACACATTTGAACGGAACAAGCAGACAAGCTCTATCAAGAAGCTGCAGGTGGCAAGAAGAAAGACAGCCTCAGCATTACTGTGAATCTAGATGGTCTAATCTAACCATATGACATCTTCTCCCACTGTGGTACATCAAGGAATGTGTCCTATACTTGTTCTCAAACACCTACGGCAGCCAGCACTTCCGTCTGCTCCTGTACCTTAGGAGTGATCAGAAAACAAAACCACCTTTAAAAAAGGTATGTTATGGATACAGCGCAGACAATTTCACAAGATTTCTCCTGTAGACAAGGATGTGGAGGATGGGGAAGTTTTGCAGTGACTAAGACCATGACCATTGCTGTGACCATGACTATGAGTCCAACCTTGCATCTTCAAACATCTGTAGGTCAAAAAAAGCAAACCACAAAGACCAATAAATTAAGAACAGTGGAAAGTTACGAATAGAACTCAAAAAAGAAAAGAAACTGGTTACTGTCAAAGGGATGGGCAACAATGCGAATGGTAATCTTCTGCAAGTGTACTGTAAACAACTAAGCATCGATTTATAATCCTAGAAATTAAAATACCTTGTTCTCCAAACGCTCACAGAACAGGCAGTCTCAGTACAAGGCTTTTTCATGTTCCCTGACAATATGCCTACACATGCTCTGAAAACAGCTCCAGGCTGGGAAGCATATTTCAGTGCTCCAGCACAACAGCTTCCCACCAATCTCCCTGCAGGAGCTTAAAGTACTGCAGCTCTCAGCAGCTTCTTCTGCTCCTCTGCTGAAACAATGGCACTCAAAGTGGAATTAGCAGAAACAAATGTACCCACATCAGCAAAAATGCACCCTTTTAGCAGTTTAAGGCTGAAGGAACAGCCTTTGGTAAAGTGGAGTTAAATAGTCACTAATCTATCTCCATATCTGTTCATGGCTGACACTCTGGGATTCAAAGGCAGAAACCTCACTGTAAAGAATTTCCTTCTTATGTCAAGCCTGAATCTACCCCCTTCCAATTTACATCCATTGTTTCTAGTTCTCCCATCAGATATCTTATTAAAAAGTCCTACCCCTGCCTTTCTGTAGGACCCCATCAGGTATTGATAAGTTACTATGAGATCCCCCCTGAGCCTTCTCTTCTCCAGGCTGAACAACCCCAACTCCTTCAGCCTGTCTTCATAAGGCAGTTTCTCCAGCCCTTAATGGTCAAACCCAACGAGGTGCTGGGAATCTCCTCAAAAAGCAGTCAGGATCCTTATGTCCCAGTGACATCAACAGCAATGGAAACCTCTGTGTGCTCAGAAGTTTCTGGTCTGATTCACTGAATAAGATATGGCTGGCTGAAAACTGCATATCCCAAATTAGCAAAGCAACACTAGATAAACTTTATAGGACCAAAACACTCTCTCACATTTAATCTAAAAAAATAAAAGAAGAAAAGAAAAGGACAGCCATCCTGAATGAATTAAAAAGTCACAGTGCACTGGGTATTGCAAAAAATCAATTACAGATTTAGAAATTCTTAAATGATCTGCCAGCTTTCAGTAATTTTTTTTGTAGTTATTTACATTGAGCTTTCATGGTCAAAGACTGAAATAGGAAAAGGACTTAAAGCTCAAAGGCATCACATAAAAAAAAGAGGATGATAGAAACACAATAAAAAAACGCCAGCAAAACCCCAAGCAACTTTTTGGCACTGAAGCATACTCTCCTCCCCCCTGTAGCTAGAAGTCACATACTGAGAGTGCATGTTCTGTCAAGAATTACTATTTTCAAGCATGGCTGGTGATTTTGGACAGTAGCACTTAAGAAACCTTCAATCTGGCGGTTTTCTCACTGCACATTTACCAAAGCATCCCCACTGTCCATACTCACAGGAGTTTGAAGATGTGACCTCATGTACGGAAAAAAACCCATAAAATAAAAGTTTCCTAGGGCAGTGTTTTGATCTGGCCTGTAAATTTTTTTTTTCTTTCCTAAGCACTTCATTATCCCAATCCATTCTCTGGAAAACGTTTAAAATGCAAGAGTACTTTGCTTCTTTATTTCCCGGGAACAGAGAGGAGATGAAACTGGCTCTAGCCCACACAGTTGCTGTTAAAGGTAGTAGTTCTCAGCAAAAGAACTATTTACAGGCTCCAAGACCAGGAACAAACTGATCAGCACAATTTATTTTACTGATTTCACTTAGTGCAAATCACTTGCCCAAAGATGTTCTGGAATTAACATGAATAAAAGGCAGACATCGCTTCCTACTCTTCCAACTTTTACTTCGCCGTAAAAAGTGTTTGTTCATCAATTTTAAATTAGCTATATACATCCCCCTATTTTTATTTCTTTTTTGTTTTTTTTTCTGTATTGGCAAATTCACAAACCCACCCAGATTTTCATCTGTTTGCTGTATATATGTGTTCAATGCATTCGTAAACAGATTGTTCCTTCACATTTTACCAAGGCTTATTTGGTTGATTGACCACCTCAGTGATATATTTGTTTTACATCCTGACTGGGACATTGTGGACATCAAGAGCAATGACAAGGGACAGCTAACACTTATTAACCTGGTTAACATTTCCTAACAGACCTTCTTTTCCTCTTGCTTGTCAGACTGAGGAGGACATTGTTATCAATAATGGTCAGACCCCCTGTTTTTTGCCAAGAATATCTTACCAAGACAGAGAACAGATAGATAATCATCCAACATGATGTCACCCAACTCACCCACCAAACTCAGAATTACATCCATGTATTATCTTTGCCAATAATAATAATAAAAAAAATCTATTTGCATAGATCCCGATGAGATCCACCCACGGGTCCTTAGAGAACTGGCAGATGAAGTTGCCAAACCACTGTCCATCATATTTGAAAGGTCATGGCAGACTGGTGAAGTTCCCACTGACTGGAGAAAGGGGAACATAATCCCCATATTTAAAAAGGGAAAGAAGGAGGAGCCAGGAAACTACAGGCCAGTCAGTCTCACCTCTGTGCCTGGCAAAGTCATGGAGCAGATCCTCCTAAAAGGGTTGCAAAAAAAACATGGAGGGTGACACATAGGTGATTGGAGGCAGCCAACATGGCTTCACCAGGGGCAAATCATGCCTGACCAATTTGGTGGCCTTCTATAATGGAGTAACATCAACGGTGGACAAAGGAAGGGCAACTGACATCATCTACCTGG
>VZTY01003233.1:39525-84094 GCA_013400935.1 Turnix velox
TTGGAGAGGGTCCAGAGAAGGGCCACGAAGATGGTCAAAGGGCTGGAGCAACTGCCCTATGAGGACAGGCTGAAGGAGTTGGGGTTGTTCAGCCTGGAGAAGAGAAGGCTCAGAGGGGACCTCATAGTAACTTATCAGTACCTACAGAAAGGCAGGGGAAGGATATCAGATGGGAGAACTAGAAACAACGGATGTAAATTGGAAGGGGGTAGGTTTAGACTTGACATAAGAAAGAAATTCTTTACAGTGAGGGTGGTGAAGCACTGGAACAGGTTGCGCAGAGAGGTTGTGGATGCCCCCTCTCTGGAGGTGTTCAAGACTAGGCTGGACAGGGCACTGGGCAGCCTGATCTAGTGGGAGGTGTCCCTGCCTATGGCAGGAGGGTTGGAGCTCGATGATCTTTGAGGTCCCTTCCAACCCAAACTATTCTATGATTCTATGATTCTATGATATTGCCTAAACAGCTTTGCCTGATTGCACTGTACAGTGTTTATTGTAACTTTAAAACAAAAAAACCCAACAAGCAGGAAGGGTGTTTTCAAAATGATGAAAATGGCTTAAAAGCTATCAATCTGAGAATCTTCATGTCACCATGATTTCCAGTCCCTTAGCTTTCACTTTTTCTCTGTCTATTCACATACTCATGAATTAGCAGGTGACGGAGGTGTCCCAAGGTCCACAACAAGAGCTTGGTGGCAAACATCAGTCTAAACTGTTCTTAACCACCTCCTCCAAAGATGGTGAACCCACAGGCAGTGTCTCAGAGTTCTTTCCCTGAGAGTCTAAGCCAAACTTTTCCTTCCATGACTTAATTTCATGCTTTTCTGCACTATTTACTAGGTACATGGATAACAGTAGTTTCCTCTCTTCTTTATCTTTCACACACCCGGTGATCTCCACCTTGTTCTTTCTTTAAATCACCTTTTTTTTTCTCATTTTTTTTCCACTCTTTTCCCAAGGGTCAAGTTTTTCTAAACTTCTCATAATTTTTTTTTCCCTGTGGAGGTTGGATGGCTCTCCAGTTCTTTCTCCTCTACCAGGGACTGTGCAGCCCATCAGCCTATATAGTCTCTCAGTTGAAGTCTCACCAATGAGATATGGAAGCTACAAGCTTATCTGGATATTTTGGTAAAAGATTTGTCTTTCCCACAGAGATGTGTTGCTGTTGACTTATCCTCTATTTGCTGCTGCAAAAGGCAATTTATTCTTCAGGGAAAAAAAAAAAAACAACTACCACTTGACTCCAGCTCCTGTGACCTGCTCTGTACAACCTCTGATCAATAAATTCATCATTCATGCCAGCTGCACTCCTTTTCTTTGGGATCCCACTTCTTCCAGGTCAGGATCAAAATCTGCCACTGCACCAGCAGTGCCCTCTCTCACTTCTGAGTTTTCCCAGAAACAGGAAAAAAAGTCTTTAATTTCCTTCCACAGAGTTACCAATGTCATTAAGATATAGTCAAACTCTAGTACTCAAGCCACATGCTCTAGAAATTCAGCTAATCAGCAAAGAAGGGCCCTCAATTTCTTTCTAGAAGGCAAAGATATCACTCCAAATCAGCTGTGTTATTCCTTTTAGTTGCCTTGTTATCATCCTCAGCAATTAGGCCAACCCAAATGATCCCTTGATAATAACTCTGGAGAAAAGCTGATGCTCCCATGACAGAAACTTTGGGCAAAATCTTTCTCCAGCATTCAGGAACTGCCGAGGCAGGAGGACATCCAGTTCTACATGAGGAAACTGACTGGTTTTTCAGATTTTTCAGATTTTGCCTCTGTAGCCTTTTCTTCCTGGACCCAAAGAGAGAATCTAATCCCACTTATTTTTGTGGAGAAAAAGACACAGTTTTCTGTCTTTTTAGACAGTGGTCTTTTTAGACCACTGCTCAAGAATGAGAGATGATCCCAGAGATGAAGCTTTCAGCTGGTCCTGGAAATGCAATTGATGCCATGGAGGCATATACAAGAAAGGCTTCAAATCAGTTTTCTTCTACCATGAATCAAAGCAAAGGAACGGGGATGTTTAAAAAAAATTGTCAAACGGTAGCTATACAGGTAAAATGTACTCCATGTGAAACCTCAGAAAACATTACTGGCCACTAATAGATGAGATAATCTTTGTGCCTGCAGAATCTCCCCTGAAAATCTGGAGGAAATGCATGGCACAGCAACTGGGAGGCTCTGAAAGGCCACCATGACACAAAATGACCTAAAGGCTTGGAGGCTGAACTTCTGAAAAAAAGAAACCCAACGGGATCACAGCCACCTTCAGTTTCTTTATGGATGTATCTTTCTTGGAGGAAACCACAGATGAAGACCAAATCACTAACATGTTCAGAAAGAAGCTCACGAGCTATTTCTACTTGGTGCTCAGACCTCAATAGTTATCTCTCCACCACACTCAGGGTAAAGCAAAGGGAGTCAGACACCTCTGTGATGCCCAAGAGTTATCAATTTACTCTCAATTTCCTTTCAACACACCATTTCATGAAAAAAATACCTGTTTGGTAAGCCTGTGAGGTAAGGAAACCAACTTTGACCTTCTACATAACTGCAATGAGTCAGTTTTTTGTGTGTGAATGTCTTTTATAGCTGTTCTGGTGTAAGCTAATAATTAGTGTTTTCTTTAGTATTATTGTTTCACTAATGGTAGTTATTACAGCTTTATTAATCTTAGTTAATAAAAAAAGTGTCTGAATTAATCAGGGGCTCATCCATTTCCCTAGCATACCCACAACCCCGTTGATCTATCAGCTATCCCAGCACACCACCGTGCCTTTGAGGGGGAGCACACTGAAGTTCATGAGACCTGTTGGTCCATCTCTACAATGACCCATGAGATACTGTGAAGCACAGCATGAGGCTGTCCCAACACCCACACTAATGCTGCTGCTCCTAATGATAATTCTCATCCTATGAGAAGGATGCTGATCAGGTGCACTGCTGACAAAAACAGAGGAAAAGGAGTAAAATAAATGTATTCTCTAGAGTGGAAAATTCACAAAGTGACAACTTGCTACCACTAAGTAGGTAATAAATGCGATGAACAAGTATTGAAGAAGACAAGTAGATCAAAGCTTCCTTAAAAAAATGTTACAGATCAGTACAGGTCAAGAAAATACAAAATACATGGGAAATTCATTGGCTCAGAAGTCTACTAAAAGTTCTGTAGTTCCTGGAACAGCAAAATTTCCTGGTATACCAGAGGGAGAATGGGAAGTAAAACACATGGGAAAGTAGAATACATTGTCTTGAGAGAGCCTTTTTTTGTGCACCAGTTTTTTGGCTCTTGCCTAATACATATCTACAAGATCTGAAAACAAAATTCATCCTACTTTATCATATCTCAAGACAGGCACCTCACATGGATATGGTGCCACAGAGCTTCAAAACTTCCTGGAAGATCCTCATCACAGAGGAAGGAAGCATGAATGGTTTATTATATGTAAGCAATTAGAACAAAGTTAATTCAAAGTAATTAAAATATAACAGATCCAACCCACATTAGTTCTCTTCTTTCCCTAAGGGGAATGCGAACGAGGAAGTAGCACAAAGGGGTGATGCCACCTGAAAATGACAAACCCATGCTTCCAGCTTACAGCCCATTTTTAATTTTTAAGAAAGAAATAAATGAGTGCAGATAAAAGGCAGAGGGGGCTGTAATCCCCCAGAGTGATCTTGTCACAACATGTGTTATACAGTTCCACACTTTTACCTTTGCACTTTGTTGTATGTAGCAGAGCAACATAATTAACCACCGGTAGGTAGTGTTTATGTTAGTTCTCAAAAGGTTAAGAAGCTGATTACAGCTAAAATCAGCTTTGCCTGGGGCTTCAGTGGCTCTATGTAATCAAATTAGACAAGCAGGGCACAGTGTCACCTAATACAAACCAGTGGCACTTTCTTCTCTGTTTTGACCTTTTTCATTAGATGAGCAAGCCAGGTTTTAGCTTATTCCAAACATTTTGAACAGATTAGTCTCCCATAAACCGTGAGTGATAAGCCAGGCATTTGCCCACATCAGTTTCACGTTTCATCAGTTCCAGTGAGCCACCACTCAGGAGGTGCTTCAGGAATAGCCTCAACTTTGCTATCCCTGAAATAACTTCTTGATTTCAATGTCTTCTTTTTTTTTTTTAATGAGAATATGGCAAAGGTTTGAAAAGGTGAGTGACAACAACTTCAAATCTCAAAGCATCTTTAGCCTCTGACTTTGTCCTGGAACTCTCATAATTTTGATTCTAAAGCTGCACAACAGTACTCCAAAAGCCAACAGCAAAACAGGTAATTTCATAAACAGGGCAGAAAAACACATTAACATTTCCAAGAAACCACAGGAAACCTGACCAGCAGAGCTGTGGCTCACCCCCTCCATGCTGTTGCCACTGTTCTTTTGAAGTCCAGCAAGGTGAAGCATATAATGGAGCTGCTTAAGGAGGTTTAATAATGTAGAGAGGGGACCAAGCCAGCCCCAGAGCAGAACACCTTCCCAGTGCCCCACTGCTAGGATATTTAAATGCAGGCTGCAATGCCAGAGGATTCCACCACCAAGGTCGCTTCCACTGCCTCTGTATCTTTGAACATCACAGGAACAAAAGGTTAAATATGCAAAGAATATACAATAAAGAAAAAACAATGGTAAATTATGGAATGAGCTATGCTTTCCTGAATTTACTGCACTAATCTAAAAAAAAAAAAAGGCAGCCAATTGCCTTTGCCAAATCTTTACAGGTTTGACCTTTCACTCCAGCTCTAACCTGGGTATGGACTGCTGTTGACTTTCAGAGCCTTTTTGACTATAAAAACAAGCAAGTCTCTGAAACAACACCTTTCTGAAGATGATTTCTGCTTATTTATTTACAGCCATCAACATCAAAACTTGTTCTTTAAATTGATTAAGTCATAGTTTAAAGAAAAATATTGAAGTCAAGCCTCCATACCTGCAATAGTATGACAATTCCTGCTAATCCATCAGTACTTAACAAATTTACATGTGAGTAGCCTGCCTTGCCATAGCTGTAGACCACATTTCTATGCTGCAAGCTGTGCAAAAAAATCAATATGCCAGGCTAAACATAAGGACAGGAAACACGATGTCCTCCTGTATTTTCAGCGAACTTCAAGTGACTGTGCTGTTCCTTGCTTGCAGATACTATTTTTTTTCCCTGAGATTCTTTTTCTAAGATTCTTTTCTGCATTCTTTGAGAAGAAAAGAGAACTAGCACACAATGAAATACATAAATGCACTGGTGAAGTCATACCTGACTAGAGAATAACAATTTATTTGAAGTAATCTGACATTTTGATCGTACCATCAACCAGTCAGGAAGCTCTCTTCTTCCTCTTTACATACTTGAAGTGGAGACATATCCTTTGGACATAATACACACTAGTCACATATACTGTAAATGTAATGGTAAGTTCCTGTATGCTTTTTCCATACATCAGCTCTTCAAACATCAATACTCTTGGCTGTGCAACCACCACCCACCAAAACAAACTGTTTCCTTGTAAAGGGAAAAAATGAAAGGGAAAAGAAACAAGTATTGTTTTTGAGCACTTGCAAAGGCAATCTCTGCAGGGAAGTGGAGAAATTATCCTTAGACTATGACTGTCTCTTTCAGTGGTAATTTCTCTTCATTGCAATGAGTGGCTGTAAACGGATTAATGGCATTTAGCTCTAGAGAGCATGTCATTGATCTGTCCTGAACATATAAACTGTTATATAAAACACACTCAAAGACTTGTTCCTAACTTTCTATTAATGTGACATTTGCAAGACAAATTTTATTCAGAGATTAATGTACCATTTTAGAAAGCCTAGGCATAAAGCTCCGAATCAGAAAATAACAATGTAACAATTTTAAGTGCTGAACAATATTAATACAGCAATAAATTACAATTTCAACACATTTTACCCTTTTTAATATCAGTTCAGACAGTGTAGCACAGCTCTACATTCCTACAAATGATTTATTTCCAGGACTTCAAAAATATCAAATATGCAAGTTTCTTCTGTTAATGCAGAAGAATCAACCACATTGCAGCAATAAATGGTGATCACCCTTTTGAGATACAGTATCTTTGCATGAGAGGATGTGACCACCACTCTAGGACAGAGTACTGCATCCAGTTCTGAAGCCCTCAGCACAAGAAGGACATGGACCTGCTGGAGTCCATGAGGATGATCTGGGGGCTGGAGCACTTCTACAAGAACAGGTTGAGAGAGTTGGAGCTGTTCAGGCTAGAGAAAAGAAGGCTACAGGAAAAACTTTTAGCAGCTTACCAGTACCTAAATGGGCTACAGGAAAGCTCAGGAGGGTCAGTTTGCAAAGGCATGGAGTGACAGGACAAGGGGCCATGGTTCTAAACTAGAGCAGGGCAGGTTTGGATTCAGCATGAAATGAGGTATGGGCATAGAGAGGTGGTGGAGGTCCCATCCCTGGAGACAGTCAAGATCAGGCTTGATGAGGATCTAACCAACCTCATCTAGTGCAAGATGTCTTTGCCCACTGCAGAGGAGTTGGACTAGGTGGCCTTTGAAGGTCCCTTCCAACTTGTTGATTCTATGAACAAGTGTGGGAGCTGACTCCATGGTCCATGCTGCATATGGGGCATTATCCTGTGGTCTCAGAGATGCTCCACTTTTGTCAAGCCCAAACACCTTCCTCACCTCACCAGAGAGCTTATACAGAGGATGAAATACAGCCAAGAAACTTCCTCAAAGCAGACAACTTTGTTAGAGTTGGCCAAATGGGACCATGCATATGCAAATCACTGATGAGTCTGCACTAAGTCTTTAATGTCTTGATGCCTCCATTTGCTATTTCCCCCCTGACTTTGACATCATTTCAGCATGAACAGCTGTATTTAATTTACACAGGTTGGGGTTTTTTTTTAGTGTACTTTTTCTTGTCCTCCCCAGAATCAGAAGGCAGGAGGAAGTGGAGGGTTGTAACTTACAGAGGCAGCTGAGACAAGCTGCTGGCAGGGTGAAGTGGTAAGTTTTAGTAATAGCTGGGAGCTGTAAGTGCTTCTAAGCTTTGAAGTCAGTGCAGCTTTGATGTGCTACTCCCATAGTTAATCGCAGATAGTCTTGAAAGGAAAAGATTTCCCAAATACCATCCAAGTGTCGTTGCTTGTGAAACCCTTGTATGATTCCTTTCCTCCCATGTTGAACTTTAAATCTAACACTGGGCGGCTCTCACTCCCTCTCTGTAGCTCTTGCTTTCTTTTAAAGTGTTTTAATCAGTTAAAAGGACAATTAAGCCCACGCTCAGTTTGGTGCAGGTGAGCACTAGCTGTGCTGAATAGATTCTGAGTCTTTTCCTCCCCAGATCCACAGGGCTTTGACACTGCCAGGGACCACAGGGTGAGCAGCAGCAGAGAGTGGAAGTCTTGAGGGCATCCCTGGATGGGTGCACTTCCATACTCCCCAGGAAATGGCCATAGTTCTCTTGAGACAAAGCATTCCCATATATGCTGAGACTGGCATGTTGCCCAGAGAGGCTGTGGATAACCCCTCCCTGTAGATGTTTAAGGCCAGGCTGGATGAGGCATTGAGCAACCTGGTCTAGTGGAAGGTGTCCCTGCCCATGGCAAAGGGGTTGGAACTAGATGAGCTTTAAGGTCCCTTCCAACCCATACCGTGCTATGATTGGAGAGACATGATATCAAGTCTGAGAGGAAAACGTACACCTATTGCAGAGGATCTAGAGGAGGCCACAGAGATGCTTCTAGGACTGGAGCACCTCTTCTGTGAAGACAGGCTGAGAGAGTTGTTCAGCCTTAAGAAGAGAAGGCTGTGGGAAAATCTTAGAGAGACCTACCAGTAAGTGAACAGGACTTACCAGAAGCATGAAGTGGGACTTCTTGCAGCAGTATGAAGCAACAGGATGAGGGGGAATAGTTTAAAACTCAAATAAAGGAGATTTAGATTAGGTATCAGGAAGAAATTCTTTGCTGTGAGGATGGCGAAACCCTGTCCCAGGCTTTCCAGAGAAACTTTAGTTGCTCCATCCCTGGAGGTGTTTAAGGCCAGGCTGGATGGAGCAACCTGGACTAGTGGGATGTGTCCAAGGATCAGACAGGGGAAGTTTTCCAGGATTGGGGGAGATGATCTTTGAGGTCCCTTCCAACCTGCACTATTCTATGATTCTGCAAACCACACTGTCCCATTTATGTACAGTTCACATTAGTGATGGTTCTTGTCAGGGTTGGGTAGATGGTTCGACTCAAATGACCTGAAAGGTCCCTTCCAACCTGGGCAGTTCTATCATTCTATGATTCTGCATTTTAAGCCTAAGCTATGTGCCAAATGTTCCTTACAACCCACACACTGAATGAAGCACAGCAGAACAACTGTGATGAGTCCAAAGGTGTCAGGGCAAGGGCATTAAAGCAGTTTGAAACACAGTTTGTTTTGCATCAAAAGCCCTGTGTTTACCTGGGCACACATAAAAGGGAGACAACCAAAGGCCCATGACTATCCAAATGGACAGAAATAAAGAAAATGGCATGTGACCAGTAAATTACAGGAGAGTGACACATCAGGGTTAGAGGTCAGTGAAGATTTCAACAAATCTCAGAAGATATGGCAACAGATTAAGTGAAGGAACAGGCTGCCCTCCAACCTTAACCTGTGAGGACCTTTGAAGTCTTGTGGTGACCTCTACGCCAGTCTTCCATATGAGTTGTTAGTTACACTAATTACAGCCCAACAGAGTGCTGGAGCCAGACACTTTTTCTGCAGCCATCCAGAGAGGAAGAATGTGTGGCATGGTCAAATTCTGTCCCAGGCATTGCAAGCACTTGTCTCTATGAGCCACGCATTGTCTTGTAAAGGTACAAGACGTTAACGATGTTCTGTGCCTTCAAGAAGCCAGTGAAGTCTTTAATGGGGAAAGCCACAAGCTAATTAAAGCCTAAACCCCAACTCAGGTTGCTCTAAGTGGGGTCTGACAAGACAGCTGAAACAAATCTAGCTCTAAAAATGGTTTTAATGTGCACCTTGACATAATGATAACCAAAGCAAGGATGTAAAGAGCAACCCCTCATAAATGCTGCATACCCAGCACTGAAATCAAAGAAGTAATTCACTGTTGCTGCCAGTGAACTTGAGTGAGGGAGTGTGGGATTAGATGTGGAGTCTGTTTGCACTGATTTTACCTCAATATCCATATAAATGCTAACACAATATTGTATCATGTGTGAGGACAGCACTCAGTTCAATGAGTCTTTCCAGCAGATAAAATATCACTTGTAAAGCTTCAGCAAATCATTTAGTAGCATTAAACAAAGTCAGCTACTAAACCCAAAGAAAAAAATTAGAAAAAGGGGGTAGTACATGAAAATCATACTAGGATGAACTGTGTAATGGAAGAACCTATGTGTGGAAAAAACAACTACTCAAGGCCAATTTCTATTTCCTCATGTATATGAAGAATATTTTTTACATGGCTGGTAAACGCTTTGTATGATGACAAATTAATCCACCTGTGACTGTTGATACCTCTGTTACCAAGATAACATCAGTTGTCTGTATTATGAATACATTGCTGAAACTATACAAATAAAAATGTATTTCCAGTGAAGATAAGAATGAGCAGAAACCTGGACTTCCCTGCATCAATCAGCAGAACTAATCAGACAGCCTAAATGTGACAAACTGACAGTGAGTGATACAAATGCTCTACTTCATTTGGAATTTCTAAACTTTCAATAAAACACAAACCTGACAATTCATGTGCAAAAGAACAGGGAAGATCCTCTTTTGGCTAATGAGCTGCTCTGGAACAAGAGGAGACACAGGAACTGGTCTTCCCAGGCTCCTGTCCGTGCACCTTCAATTGACATTGCTCGACATGACAGATTCCTCAGCGGCATTTCCAGTCCAACCAGTTTTCCTATAGGCTGGATATATTGAAATTAATGGACAATTCACAGGATCACAGAATGTCAGCGATTGGAAAGGACCTCAAGAAATCATCTAGTCCAATCCCCCTGCCAGAGCAGGAGCACCCAGATAAGCTAATCTTGTTGTTTAAGGCATTGTCTTTCTGTGTTGGCTCATGGAACAACCTGTGGTGCCTGGCTGATGGGAAAGACCACTGCAGTTTGGGGATATGTACTCTGTTATAAAAATAATGATCTACCAGTACCTGCAGGAGCCTACAAGAAAGCTGGAGAGGGACTGTTTGCAAGGGAATGGTGCAACAGGACAAGAAGAAGTGGTTTTAAGCCAAGCAGGGCATGTTTAGATTACATGTTAGAGAGAAGTTCTTCACAATGAGAGTGGTGAGACACTGAAACAGATTGTCCAGAGAGGTGGTGGAAGCCCCATGCCTGAAGACATTCAAGACCAGGCTTTTTGAGGCTCTGAGCAACCTGTGCAAAATGTCCCTGCTCACTGCAGAGGGGTTTGTCTAAATGGCCTTTGAAGGTCCCTTCCACTCAACACATTCTGTGATTCTATGAAGGAAAGCCTTGTATATGACAGAGCAGTGCTTAGACAACCACCATTAGAAGCAACAACCAATTTCAACAAAAAAGGAAGGGGTCTCAAGCCAACATCTCAAACTGCCAGATAACAAACAGCTCAGGGTCCCTCTTGTGTTCCCTAAAGTTTCAACCTGTCCTCTGAACAGGCAGACAGGTCATTTTGGGAAGCTAAAACTCTCCTGGAGGCCAAGAGATGTTTACTTTAAGAACAATGGAAAGTATTGTATCAGGCAAAGCATGACGTCAATGTTTAATAAGTTTAATCCAGGGCTATTAAAAGAAGGAAAAAACCCTCTCTTAAAAATTGTCATTAGCTCATACTTAGCATTTGGTTTAAAACAGAGACCAGCAGGGACAAAAGGACTGATGTGAAACCCACCAAACTGCCAGGAATCTTCAGTGGCAGCTGCATTAGCCCTCCAGCTGCCAAAAGGAATCTGACAGATTTGTAAGCTGTGCTGAATTTGCAAGTTGAACCTCATACACGAGTCCAAGTTCTGCAACCAGGAGCAGGACACTGTCACAAGTGTTCAGAGTGATCCTGAAATAAAACCAACCCTATCTTGCACCTCTGACACACATTATCAACAGCATCCAGCACAGCATTGATTTAGGAGTTTGCAACTGTCATCTCATAAGTGTTTGAATTCATGGGATATTTAACATGAAGAGGGAATAAATTTCACCGAATGGACATCCAAACCTCTGCTCCCAGATTACCCAAAAAACAACCATNTTTCATGGGATATTTAACGTGAAGAGGGAATGGACATCCAAACCTCTGCCTCCAGATTACCCAAAAAACAACCATTTTAATATACCACTTGGACTAATGGTGACTCCATAAAGTGTCTCCCTTCACATGATGAATCATCCAGTTGCCACATAGGAGATGTCCTCCTACCTGAACTCTCAGTTGAATATAAAGTTTAAACCCTGACCTAATAGCCCTAACCATCGTGTGGCAAAGAGGAAAACAAAATATGACTGTCCTGAAGTTAGAGCTAATGTTTGCCCTCATGCATGTCTGAAAAGTGTCTGCGAGATTCAAATGGACCCTCATGTCACTATCTAGGAGTCAAGATTGGCCTTCAGACCTCAGACACACAGGGGTTTTATTTATATGTCATAAAAAAATATTATATCAGCATATTTAAGAGGTATAATTTCAAACAATATATTAATGTAAAAGTCCAATATCTTTTTAATTAGAGTTTTCATACAGAATGCCTTGTTTGCACAAAGGTTAAACTCAGTAAAAAAGGCAACTCCTGTCCTTAAGTGGCACACAGCACAGTTTCTCCAAAAGTGCATGACATCTGACTTCAAACAGACCGCTCCATTTACAGTAGCAAAAATGAGCACAATCTAAAATAATTTATTAATCACATGGATTATTTCTCTGTTGTGGCCATGTCTTGTGCACCTATCTCAAAGAATTAATTTGGGAGGAATGTCCCATTCCATTTTCACATTAAAATTGTACTACAGGTTAAAAAAAAAAATCATTAAATGTGGCTCACTAAATTAAGACTTTTATAGTCATACACAAGTATTTATAATATTGATATAGAAACAATTACCACAGAGTGTAGTTTTCATGACTTAATGTAAGAATACACATGCACTTAAATTTCACTGTCCTTAACACTATTTGTGTAAATACTCAGCAAGTGAACATTATTCTAAGCAGTTGTTTGCTTTTCTGTTTAATAAATAGATAAAAATCACAATGCATTTAAAACAAGTAATTTAGCTGCCCCTGTGCATTAATATGATGAGATTAGTTGCTGACAATGGTTAGAAGAAAATGACAAGTCCTCTCCACAGTAAATCAGGCCTTCCAAATATAGGCATCTTCTTTGATAGGAGAAAGTTTAAAGTGCAAATACACTGTGAAAGGGGCCTCTAAAAATGGCATCACAGAGTTCCACGGTTCTCATCTTCTGGTTATCTCACAGGTTGGAAAACTAATCTTCCAGTCTGTGAGCTGTAATGAGTAGCCAGAAAAACTGTTAAATTAACAACTTGAGGACAGGGTACTAAGAAGGCAAATATGATATAAATTTAACCTCCATATGTTCCAAATAAATCTAATTTATATGTAAAAAAAGAGACCAAGTATGCTAATATCAATTCTATGCTACTCCCAGGAGTTTTTTCCAATTCTTGTCTGTTGTCCTGACACAGCCATGGGGAGGAATTTTTATACAATTGGCCTTACTGACAGGCATTAAGATAATCTGCATGCTCAAATTATTAAAATGTCTGTTTATTACCTATTTGGAGGGCTTAAAGTAAGGATATGGTGTCTTCTTTTAAAAACACCCTTAATAAGCCAAACAAAATAAATCTGAGCTTTGGTCTTCAAGTGCCTGTATTTCAATTTACTAAAAAAGTCCAGGAGGAGGTGCTAGTGAGGAGGTTTGGGTCAGACAACCTTGGCCAACCAGACGCTGAGTTAAGTTTCCCCCCAGCAACACCTTTGTGATGTGTGGAGGTTTCCATCACCCTGGAAGGCATCATCTCATGAGATGAATGTTTGTGGTCACAAAAATTAAAAGTTGCTAAAAACTATGAATGATGGTTTTCCAGCACAAAAAGAGGTATAGTGCTGTCCATGACTTTACCATTTTGTGATGGATAAAGACAAATGAAGTTGCTGGGCTGGAGGTGGGTGGCTGACTGGAGCCAGCAAACCTGACCTGATGATGTTGAGTGGGATGGAACAAAGAGAAGCCTCAGCCAGCAACACACCCCCTTGGTGATTCAAAATGGCAGGAAAATTTATCAAATTGAACCCAGACAAGATATCTAAACATAAATGAGATCTTAAAAAAGTTTGCTGGATGAAAAAACTACCCAAGATGGAAGAAAGATTAGAGTCAATGATTGGTTATAGAAAAAGCTGAAAATGGCTTGGTAGAAACATAAAAAGATTGTAAGGAATGCTAAAGTCTTTTTAGGAAGAAATAATTTATGGCCAGCAAAGTTAGCACAGGGAAGTCCCATTTTATATACAGCAATGAATGCAATCTATAGTAAACTTATGCTGATTTTCAGAAGAAAGTATGAAAATTTTAAATATGTATTTCTGTCATCTATTTAAAAAAAAAAAAAGCAGAAGTGTTTGATGAAGTTATTATTTTTTTCCATTGCTCATCAATATCTTCTCTGGGATAAATATTTGTAAATCTGCAGGCTTGCAAAGTTTGTACCCAAGAGTCATAAACTAGCTAACTAGCTATTTATGTTCATCTTAAGCAACTCTTTAAATAGAAGTTACAGAAGATAGGGGAAATTCTAATCCAAAATTTCAGAAAAGACTATCTGCACAGTTAGCCTGACATAAATCCCAAGGAAAATAATGCAAAAATGCATAAAAAGGTCCATAAATTCTTGACTTATATACCATGTACAAAGAGAGTAAGCTCTTAGTGTACCTTTCAACATATCTGTCTTCCTTTGTGGTCTTTCTTCTTAAGATGTGCTTCTCTTTAGGGAAAAATATCCCAGTTCACTCAGATTTTCATTGCAAGACATCTGTTGTGGAATAATAATTTTCAGTGCTCACCAAGTGGTCCAAGTGGCTGGTGAACTTTTGGGGGTAACTGTTGCTTACTCCAGTGTTTCTGAATTTGTGTGCATGCAGCAAGGAGGTCACTAAAACTGAAAGTCAGGAAGAGACTGTCTTATCACGCAGCACAAAAGAAAGGACCAATGACACCAGGATCTATCAGGAAATTATTTAAGAACATTTATTCTTGCCTTTATTCCTGGGCTGGGACATGAAGCTGCAGCACGGTAAAAATCTTAGAATCCTAGAAGGAAGGAACCTTAAAGATCATCCAGTTCCCTGTTCTGGGCAGGGACAGATTCCACTAGATCTTTCAGACCCACAATGCTGTGATACAGGAGCCCTTAAGTGAAGAATTAAAGCACAAAAATGTAATTAATTCAAACCAATCCAACTTACTGGAAAGTAAATCCTAAACAAATAAAGTAACATATTTAGTTGAAGAGGATTTATGTACAACAAGCTATTTTTTTTGTCAAGTATTTGATTTATTACTCCAGAGCAACCTGAGCAGCTGGACAAATTCTGCCAACATGAATTTTCAGAAAGTACTTTGTCTCCCATTTCTTTCCAGCAAGTACTTGATGCTTTCCCCACAATTCCCATGAAAAAAAAGATGCTAGACACTGTCATTTGTTGGCTGTGCACAGCACCTGACTAACCCCTTTTAGTCATTCAAAGGAGATGTTAAAAAAATCTGCCTGTCTTTAGGAAGATGACTTCCTCATCTCTTCCTCTGTGCTATAAACTATTATCTTAAAAGTTAGTGAAACTTAATTTCAACTAAAACTTCAGATTAGGTAGAAATTGATCCATGTTCCATACATTCATAAAGGGACAAATGGCACAACTGTAGAATTCTTGTTTACTCATGAAAACAGGTTAAAAATCAATATTATTCAATTTTTCTAAGAACTTGCAGACTACATAATTGGCAAATGCACTTGTCATGGAGAAAGTACTATTGAATAGAGATGTTACTGACAGAGTGTCCTAAGGCTATTCCACACACACATATAAATTCACTGATGGCAGAGCATGTGTAAAGGATGGCAGCCTTTTTTTTTGTATATATATCTATTTACAAATGGTTTGTTTGTTTTTTTTTTTTAAAGCTACCTACAGTGTTTCAAAAGGATGCTACTTTAGAGCCAAGATGAAGAACAGCAGCTCCAGAAGAGGTATTGGAAGATGCTTAGCACATTCCTCCCAAACTGACAGTGACAAAAATATGGTGAGAAAAGGGTCAAACATGATTACTGGCTGATGAAATCAGGCAGAAAACCATATAGTGAAGATTCAAAGCCTGTGACTTGCATTAGTGAGATGCACAAAGGTCTGTTTCAAAGAAAAGGTGATGAAAGATCAGGGACACCACAGAAAAATGTATAAAAGCATTTGAAACCTGGAGAAATTAACTTGCAGTGAGACTCGAAGAAAACTGATCATTGACATGACTCCAATATCTACTTCACATGGAGAAAAAGTCAAATGTACTAAGTGGCTCTTTAACTTCATGGAAAAAGGCACAGCAAGAACTAATGGCTGTAGCCCAAGACCTGACAATGACAAACCAGAAATTAGCTACAACTGTTAACAGTTTGGTAAATTACAATGGAAAGGAAGCAACAGATTTCACATCACTTGAATCCTCTTAGCCAGAGCTGACTGATTTTCTGGAAGACACACTTTAATCACATGCAAGTTACAAATTTCACATCTAATCAAAAGTTAAAGACCTACTTACAGAAATGGAGAATTATTGATCTAAATGCCTTTCCTGGCCTAAACCATACACACTTATGAAAAAATCATGTTTTCCATTGAAAGTGAACCTTGTGAAAAATTATATCAAACCCAACAGAAAATGTGCAAGCGAAATGTGCATGATTTCTTTGGGTGTTATGTTAAGGCAAATAAAAACTTTGATACTGAACTTTGGTTTTCATCTCTTAGGGAAAATCTCCATAATGATGATGAGTTCTAGCAGAAAAACAGCTTCTAGAAACACAGTACTGTACCAGGTCCATTTTCTACAGATATTCTCGCTTCACAGACCTACGGAGGATGGAATGCAGAAAATACTTTAAAAAAGTTCTAACAGTAATGTGGATGCAACTCAGCATACCAAGAGTGACATTCAACTTACTGAGACCCATGCAGGGAGTTTCACTACTTCTGGACTGGACCTTCTAGGTATTTCAGAGGTATTTTACACTTTAGAAGTGTAAAAAGGTGGTGATGAGCCACCATGTAAAGAAAGTTTTTGCTGCCATCACAGAAAGTAGCAGGACATGGACAACCAGCTGCTTCTGCTAGGGCATAATATGACATGGCCTGAAAGAAAAGTTGAGTCCCACCTCAAAGAACTATAGACTCACAGAATCACTAGGTTTGAGAAGATCCTTAAAATCATCGAGTCAATTAACCCACTACTGGCAAATAAACCACCAATAAACCATGTCCCTTAACACTATGCCTACATGTCTATTAAATACCTCCAGGGATGATGCCTCCATCAGTGCCCTGGGCAGCCTGTCTCAGTGCTTGACAAGCCTTTCAGTGGGAAGTTTTTTCTCTTGTCCTATCACCTGCTCTTTGGGAGACGAGCCAAATCTCACCTGGCTACATCCTCCTTTAAGGGAGCTGCAGAGAGTGAGGTCTACCCTCAGCTTCCTTCTGTCCAGGCTGAACACTCAAGTCCCTCTCCATCAGGTGTGTGCTCAAGACCCTTCATCCTAACTTCATTTTAAAGGATTTTCAGGATTTTTTTTTTCAGACACCTATTCAAAACATGAATGTATTCATTACTTCTCACACTCGTGGTGTGCCTGTAAGTGCTGTCAGGAATCACAGCACAAGCATTCCAACCACACAACTGTGTGCAGAGGACTGGCTCAGCATCGCCTGTTCTAGTGGGCATTGGTAGGGGTCAATGTGAAGCACAAGGATAGAACAGAAATTCCTGAACTCAAAAAAGTTTGCAACCACATGTTAGAGTAAGACTTTGCCCAACATGCAGAGAGTAAGGCTATACAAAAACCTAAGCATTATCAGATACAGTGATCATGGCAGTCTAACCATTGTCAAACACTTTGTAGGAAATCTGTCTGTAATAATTTACATTATTCATTATTACTACAACCAGACAGCCTTGGAGACTCCGAGGCAAGCATACATCACTCTAATTAGTTCACTGCATTCCAAAAAAAATGCAGTGACAAACAGTGATGTTCGAATATGCGAATAATTTTGGATGAAACAGCCTCAGTCATGTCAGCGCTGCATGAAATCAGTGTAAAATCGCATATGAATGTGAGTGATTTGTCCTAAAAAATAACAGTACTGGTGGTATATCAGATTGAATTATAAAATGGAAATTCTTATAAAACTGATCTCTCTGTCTGCAGCAACAGCTGGCAATTTAAGCCAACATTTTCACATTTACTTTTGAGGATCTGGTGATATTGTTTAACAGGTCTTTACGTATTTTGTCCTTTCCTGGGCACTATGAGGCTAAGCCAAAACACAAATGTGGGAGCTCACATCCAGTTAGGCATTATCCACGAAACACAAAGCTCCCTGAAACATCTGAGCCTGAGCAGGAGACTAAAAGTCTTTGAAGAGTCAGGAGCTGAGAAAAAGCTACTTACTCCCAGGCTAATAAGATATGAGTTAAAGTTGGACTTGGTGCAGCAGCTGCCAGAGTGGTGTCTAAGACAGGATCATATGGGAAAGTCTGAGAGAGCTGAGGCTGTTCAGCCTGGAGAAGAGAAGGCTGGGGGAGAGCTCATAGCAGCCTTCCAGTACTTGAGGGGGCTACAGGAAAGCTGGGGAGGACTGTTTGTCAGAGCATGTAGTGACAGGACCAGAGGCAATGGTTTTAAACTAGAGAAGGGCAGGTTTAGATCAAATTAAGAAGCTTTTCACCATGAGAGTGCTGAGACATGGGAAGAAGGTGCAAAAAGAGGTAGTGGAAGCCTCGTCCCTGGAGACATTCAAGGCCAGGCTTGATGAGGGTTGGAGCAAGCTGATGTAGTATGGAATGTCCCCACTCACTGCAGGGCAGGTGGACTAAATGACCTTTGAAGGTCCCTTCCAGTTCTATGAAGATTCTAAGACAGGCTGATGTTTTAAAGTTTCCCCTAGTAATTTCTATCTCCTGTTATGATTATGTCCAGCAGCAGAAAGGAAGTGCAGGAAAAGCACCTGCAGCAGTGTGCAGATGATGACATGGGGCTACCAAACCACCTTCACACCACAGATTCCTGACATTTTTTTATTAACACCACCAACACCTTAAAAGTGTTGTCAGTACATTGTGGAGTGCAGGAGCATGCCACCTTGACAAAATGCTGCCGTGTTTAATCTCTTCTCCTAAGTGAAAAAGCTTTTACTGACAGAACTACATGCACACAAAGATGTAAAATGCAAAGAGGTTTACAGTAAACACCGATTACTGTAATCTTAATCTCCATGAATGACTAGTAAGTGCAGAAAAAACATTTTTATCAAAATGGGCATATTGCTTAATCTATGTTATTGTAAAAACGATGTGGTTTTGTACTTCTTATATTTCTGGAGTTATTTCACACCTACTTGTGGTGATACAATACTAACCACAGGAAACAGCCCTGAATACCCTTCACCAAATCAATTAAAAGAGTAAAAAATTATAACCATTGTCAAACTGAGCTAAAAGCTGTACAGGAGATGAGCAAAGGTATTGTCTCAGTGCTTAATATAGTTTAAGGTTGTTTCTGCCTTATTTGCTGCAAGCAAGTTACACAAATGCTTAAGCATGGCAGTTTAAGGGTGGTGCAAATAAAGCTAAGAGGGAAAAAAAATGCAGAGAAAATTGGTCCTTCCCTAGACCTCACTGCAGCAATTACCTCTGTGCACAGATCCTGTCATGTCACAGAACCCACTTAATCTCATCAGAGATGTTACTGTTTGAACCACAGCATCCATTTGTACTGCTAAGTGAGGTTCTCTCTGGAAGAGAACCAAGCTCAGAAAACAGTGTGAAGGTGTCATATCCATTAGGCAAAACCAACAAAACCCCCACCACCTCTGCTATCCAGTGGAAAATTTATGGTGTCCCTGGTACCAACACAAGCTTGGCCACAAGGGCGGGGGGTTGGAACTCGATGATCTTTAAGGTCCCTTCCAACCCAAACCATTCTGTGATTCTGTGATTCTGATTCTGTGAATGCATGCAGGAGCCAGCAACATGTTTGCTTTCCCAGATAGGTGCCTTTAGGAAGATGTAACAATCCAGAATAACTTTACTTAAATTTATTGTAACCCCATGGAAAGGTTATTAATGGTATTCTATTGCTTAGCACAAAGCAGCAGTCCCAATGGGACTGTTTAGTACACATTCTTGTCTTGGTGTTGAATCAAGCTATGCCAAGGACTCAAAAACAGCAGGTAACAAGCTTTCCCGGTTTTTCAGTAATGCTCTGCAGAATCTCATTTGTCATTTGTTTTGAACTGCAAGTCTCCTATGTGCATAGAGAAATATCTCTAAAACAACCTCTCTCCAGTCCCTAATGTACCTTATTTAACAGGAATGCTTTTGACTGTTTTTTGTACTATGAGGAACAATGGATGACCCTGCTCCTTTTTAAGACAAGCTCCACCAGGGATGTGGAAGGCAAAGCACAAAAAAACCCACTTTCTGAACTTCTATGCCACATGAAAGATGTTCTTTTCATGCTGACACACACGAAGGTATTCTGCCTAAGTCCGGACAACTACCACTGTCTTCATACACACTCATGTATAGGCTTAATCCAGCACATGGATCAGTTACAGCATGACTCTTGGAATTCAAGCCAAATATGCCAATAAACCCCAAAAAACTTATGTCAGTATCAATTAGCATAACCACAATTTCTTTATTGACATTCAATGGAGCTTATGGAAGGCTGGAGACAGTCCTGGACAGCCAGCTCTATATGTCCCTGCTTGTGTTGGAGAAGATGATCTCTAGAAATACTTTCAACCCTCCAACCACTCTGTGAAACCATTTTCCCCCTTCTATTTATTTCTCTGTAACAAAAAAACTCCCAAACAAACAAACAAACTACAAACAGATACAGTAGTCTGTTAGAATTTTATGACCTTTTCTGAATTCAAAGTTATATAAAAATAGTTTTCCTTAGTTGGTCTAAACAAAATGAAAACTTTTACATACCATAAAGAGCCAAGCTTGAAGTCTGGTAGCAGGCAATTCCAAGAACTCATTCATGGTACTGCCCAGATCACCAGCAGCACAGGTTGTACCTGTGCCACAAAATGAAGAGCTTGTTTTTCTCCTGCCAGTCTGAGATCACTTTATTCACCCACACAAATTAATTCTTGCACTTCTTCCCAGTTTCAGTGAATAGAGCTTTTCTTGATTATTGTTAACATTTCATCACATTGTGTCAACTTGTTTGTCTTTTAATGTTTTAATTTCCTTATTTTACCATGTTTTAACTACAATGGCCGCAACTGTTAAAAGAATAACTATTGATTTTGGGGGTCAATGAGAAAGATTTTAAGAGGACTTGATTAGGCAATTCATTTTACTAATGTTTCAATACTTTATTTTTATTTGATTATATGAGTGTTGGTGTGTATCAATCCGGCAAAATACTGCAAAGTTTAATCTTCTCTCCTAAATAAAAAGCTTTCACTGGTAGAAATATATGAGCTGAGGAATGTATCTTATCCCAAAAATGGGGTGCTCCCTGTGAGGGAGAGACGCACGAAGGCCATGTTTACCTGGCAAAATTTAGCATAAACCCTTTCCTGGAGTGATGTTCAGGCCAATATCTTGAAATCAGAGTAATTTAACTCCTGAATAACAGTAGAGATGGACACAAATCCTTGGATCTCCTTCCTCCCATCTCCTTTTTCAGATAGTCCAACCAACAGCCTTTCCAAAGGATTTGTGATCTCTGTGCTCCAGAACCAGAATAAATGATGGTAGGTCTAACAGACATGACATGAGCAACAACTATGGCTAGAGGAAACACAGTATAATCTGTCATTAGAACTCTTCATCACTGTCTGTGTCAAATAAAATGTTAAACTCCAGCCTCTTAACCAGTAAGACCCTACTCCATTTCATATGATGATCTTTAATGTACCAACTTTTATTAAAGCCTCCACCTTTCTTCACTGGTTACACCTCAGATAGACAGGCAATGGATCCATCTCCTTTGAGACAGAAGAGAGGTCCTTTCATTAGGAAGGTGGACTAAGACTGAGGCAGAATCTGGCTTTGGATCTAACTTGCTGAAAGCAGAGAGGACAGAAGATAGGTTTTTTTAACATACACTGAAGGCCAGAGACTGACAGATGACAGAATCAATGAAATGGCAGTGTCAAAGTTGAGAACCTTGCAAGTGCAGTGCTCCAAAGCTGGAAAACAGAGAAGGCTGTGAGCCAGAAAAGAGCTGAGGAGACTCACAGAATCAAATAATTTTCCAGGTTGGAAGGGACTTTTCAGATCATTGAGTACAACCATCAACATGAAACATTATGCCGTATCTCTAAGCACTGTGTGTACCTATCTCTTAAAAACACCCAAGGATGGTGCGTCAGCCACTTCTCTGGGCACCCTGTTCCAATTCCTTATTAACTCTTTCAGTGTAAAAACTGTTCCTAATATCTTAACCTCTAATATCCTAACCTCTTAATATTCTAAACCTCACCTGGTGCACTTGAGAGGCTGTTTCCTCTCATCCTGTTGCATGTTACTGGACAGAATGATGCTGGATAGCCCTGCTCAGTCACAGATAAACAGAGGCAGAGTAGTAGACTCTGACAAGGAAGAATGGGTTGTTCTCCTTGAATCAGGGTAAGATGGGGAAGGGTAAAAAGATGGGTAGTGCTGGACAGACAGCCTCAAGAGGAGCTCCAGGTCTGATGGAAGATGATTAAGGTGGGAGACAAGTCTCTCAACAAAGCTTGAGATGCTTTTTAGGTTTACATGTTGCACACAGGACAACTGTGTTAAATGGAGAATTTTAGAGGATAATGTCTTAGATGTGATGGTAACCTGACACAGGAACATGCTAAACTATGACATCAGCATGCAACCAAATCCTTGAGACGTGGAGGAAAGACCATGAAGGTGACATTTGTAGCACCCCAACTCCTGCCATGAGGACAAAGGATGGATTTATCATGGCTTGCTTTACCTCTGTCGTAATCATGCCCACAACATTTAATTATTAAAGCATATTCATTTCTTTTTGTAACCAAGTAAGATATAAATGAATTACAGTAAACATCTTGATTGTTCAATAATGATCTTGTAACTTTATCAGCAACTTGTAAAGCTCAGTAACTTTATCCAGAAATGCAAGTTGTTTTTTCCTGTCTGATAGATGTATATTTCTCTCTAGTGATTTTTAAGGGAAATTTGAGCAAGAGACTGTGGTACAATCTGAAGTAGGCACAGCTCACCAACAAACTGGGGGTTGTCTCTAAGTCCCAGTATGCTTTCCCTTTTCAGAAAAGCTGTCCCTTCATGTGTGACTCAGAGGGATTTATTCCCACTTCTCAGTGAAAATATGGATAAAATACAGGTGTCCAAGCAGAAAAAGAGATGTGAACATTCCTTCTGCAAAAGGCTTGCTTTAAGAATTTTTTTTCTCATTGCTCTTATTGCTCTCTCTGTCATTCATTGAAATACCAAGGACAATGCTGCCAGTATCTGAATGTGGGCTGTTTCAGTACTGCAATTCTCAGCTAACGAGGTGAAATGAAATCTCTCACATTAACTACTATATTGCTCCTCACCCAGCAGCGTTTCATAGAATCAAAGAATTGCTCAGGCTGGAAAGGACCTTTCAGATCGTAAGCTCCAACCATCAATTTAACACTGCCAAAACCACCACTAAACCATGTCCTTCAGCACTATTTCACTAATCTATTACAGATTACCCTAATGCGGATTTATGCCATTGCTCATTCAAACACACTGAAGGAATTGCTTGCTTGTTCCTCTGTGAATGTCTTTACTGTTGTTCATATAAGAAACATAAATAAAAACACGTGAACAAATTGGTAATTCAACAGTACTCACATAAACCTACAGTACATTACATTATATTACAAATAATCAAGTTGGAAATAGTTCACTTCCATTTCAATAATTGTCCAAAATCCCTGACAGGAACTTCTAAAACCTAGTAATCTTTATCTAGTGGCACTGTATGTGTGCATCAAATAGATCAGACAATTTAGGCAACTTTTATTGAAATCCTACATCACTGAAATTAATTCTTCTGCCAAGAACTTCAGTGTAGCTGGGAGTTCATGAAATAGAATATAAACATTATGCCCACAGTGACGCATCCTTGCCAGTTAAGACTTAATCACACTTCTATCAAAGTATCAGTCTGTTTTTTCAATAACGCTTAGGACTTATTTTCAAGAATGCCTTTTACACTATTTAGGATGAATATAAAGAAAGAGAGGAGAAGCCCAGATGAAGGATTTCTTTTACAATATTGTACAGTAATACTGACTGTTACTACCTCAGCACCTATTTACCTAAATGAAATGACCTGTATTACAGAAACAACAGCAACACAGGTGTTAGAGATTGAAAGTTAATCTTGTTTTAAAGAATTCTACAACTGAGCAATAGTCCCTTAAACTGCAGTGCACTCCTGTAAGGGAGCAAAATGTTGGTGAATGGATGTTGAATCTATGAAAAATTTAGTAATATTTAATTTCCCTAGGCACCAAAGAACAGTGTCAATGTGGAACTGATGAGCTACACAGTGAGATCCCCACCCAGGGCAGAAACATGATTACAGGTCTCTGGTTGAGAGCTCTCAAAGTACATTTTCCAAGCCTTAAAAACATCCCGCAGTAAACCAAATTTCATTGTCAAGATTAGGTCTCATTAACAATCTCACAAATTCAGGCAGATATGAATCTCTAACTTGTCAAATGAACAACTGTGTCGCACAGAGCAAGGTCAAACATTGTTCCAGCGTTTAAATTAATATTGTATAGGCTGTGTCTTCCTTTGAACCTGATTTTGTATTCCACAGAAATACACTGCCTATGGCTTTTAGGAAATCTGATAATCAAACATGAAAGTTCAGTAACAGCTTTATGTATTTTAGATTACTTGCCTACAGAGACTTGAGATCTTCTTGTTACACTGATGACCATGTCTACTGTTTGAATTATTACAGATTAACTAAAGTTTCCATGTATTATTTCAAGTGCTACTTATCATTTATGATTCATGATTCATTAACGAAAGAATGTAGATGCATATTTCCAAAACAACAGAAATCTCATGTCGAAATTCTTGGACCCTGTAGATAACTAGCTATCCTCATCTTTGATGAGGATTCAGGAAAGTGTCTTATTTCACTCATTTTATTAATTTAATTATTTAAAACCTTCTTGCCTATATAAAATCAGAAAATTATTCAAACATCTTTGATAAACTTTATAGTTTTCATCCTTGCTAGTATTTTTCTTAAGCTCTTACTTGTAACTTCACCACGTAGTTAAAGCCAAAGAGCAAAGAAGCCATAACAATACAAGAACAGAATAGAACTTAAATCCCAGAAAAATAAAAAAAAACCAACCAAAACTCATACCAATAGCAGCAGTAGTCACATGCTTTCAAATGTATCTTTCTGGGGAAGGGTTAAAAATTTTTTTTATGGAAACCATATGTATTTTTAAATAATGGTGCTGCTCCTGGGCACAAGCAAGGACATACCTGCAGAGACACGAGGACAGTCGGGCAGCATGGACTCCACTGCCGTGTCCAGAGGTTCAGAGCTGGACACCCAGTTGCAGCAGTTCTGTAAGAGCAGATTAGAAATTTTTGGGTAAGCAATAAAAAAAACCCACCACCACCAACACCTCAAACCCACCATACCTGCAGAGCAGATACAAATCCAGAATTTGTAATTAAGGCCAATGATCACATCAAAATACTCTAGTTTACTAAGCAGTCCCCAAGGGGACTGGAAAGTAAGCTACACTTACTCCCACTGTTAATGAAATGCTGTTGTTTCATCCTAAATAAGTAAAAAGACCGTAATTCAGGAGCAATTTGTTACAAGCCTCAATAGCATGTCATTAAGTGCTACTTTGAGTGTCAGTGGAGTAAAGTAGGAGCTTGGACTAACCACTGCCTGAATTACCCACTGCACATTTTAAGCTTTTTTTTCCTTTTGTTGCTAAATAGGTGTTGACCTAAACATCAAGCTCATTCTCTTGCCAAACTTAAGAAACCAGAATTTTTCAGAGGGTTTTGATGGAGCATGTTAGGAAATGGATGGCCATGAAATCAGAAAAAAAACATACCATAACTGAATGAAAGCAATCCAGAGAGAAGATTAATATTAATATTCAAATAATTGGAAATATGGCTGAGATGAAGTGAGCATGAACATTTGAAAATGGAAATATCAGCCTTTGGGGAACTACACTCAGGAAGCATTTACATTTACCTTTCATTCCTGAACCTCTGAGTGGGATGAATTTATCATGAATTTTTAAATGTTTTGCTCCAAATTGTATTTATCCAGAGAAGTCTATGAATTAAAGTATTAGATAATACACTTTTAATAAAATATGCTGAAACTACACTCTATCTACTGAACTGAAGATTTAATTATAAAGCAACTACATTTTTAATAGTATTGCCATTTGAATGATGAGATCTACATGGATTTCCTCATTACAAATCTCAGTTTTCCCTTTCTGAAAATCTGATTAACTTCAGTGTGGGGTGGTGGTGAAATAAAAAGAAAAAATACCAAACTCACACAACTTTTTGGAAAGACCCAATGAATTTTCAGGCAGATTTCTAAAAAATCATCCCATCAATCATGATTGTAAAAATGGAATGATGGCTATTCTGGTAAACAAGCATGTATTGTGTATTTGTAGATGCTTGCTGCCCTAGTTGTGCACCATGGAGTCCGTCCTCACTGTGGAAAGATCCTTGACTGGTAGATCAAGTGTCTTATTGTATTTCCTTAATTCATTCTGTCTGGAAGAAGATGTCAGCTGTGTTGCAGTGAGGGGAGAATTTCAAAGGCTTCAGTCCCCACCAATAAAGGGCAAGGAATGGCTTTTGAATAGATTTGTCAAGGCAACCCTACTGTTCTGGGACCAGGGAGAGCAGGAACAACATAAAGGAAGGGTTGCTGTATGAGATTAGAAAGTGAAGTTCACAAAGCATAGCAGATTTTTGTAAGAAACAGTAGATCAATGAAACTATTCAACTTGATGGAAAAAAAAAAACAAAACAAACACACTACCCAGCGATGTAACTTTTTTCAGTAAAATGTGGTTAAAATGGAAGGATTTCACAAAGGCTTTCACGTTTAAAGTAGTAAAGCATTATACATTTTACAATTTGCATGCATAATTTTAATTAACAGCTGAATGTGAAATTGTAAATGTAAGATGGTGGAAATTATAAAAGAAGTAGAATTTTTATGAAGTATTACATTCATTTGAAATAAGTAAAATTAATATTAACTTCTGATAGAACACTACATCAGAGAGCTGGAGATAATACAGAAGATTAGCACACAATTAACCAGCTTTTATATACAATGTGACACTTGCCTGTAAGAAATAAGTATTCTCGAAAGCAGTGTCAAGGTATGTAAATGGATGATTTGTTTTATCATTCATCACCGCTCCTAATAAATTCAAAAATCATGACTTCTATAGGTACTAAAAATAGGCCACCAATGATACAAGAGAGATAGCTCCAATGAAGAATTACTTTTTTAACAATTCATTCTTTCAATGACAGCAATTAGCCCCACAGACAGGCAGCGATTAGGTGTATATTTTAATTATTATTCATTTTACCAGTAGCCTTAAACCTGATTAAAGTAAGAGATATCCAGGTGATATGCTAGTCTTAATACCACTCAGCCACACTTCACATATGTAAAATTCCTTTTTCTTATAGGAGATTTTCAATACTAATGTAAGTTATGACACTCCATCCACTTTTTAGGCCATTAATCATTTAACTTATTCTTTAAGATCTACTTTCTGCAAATGAAATTAAAGGTAATGCACTTGTCTTATTCAGACTAAATGCTTAAAGAAAAATGGAGTTGTCAGATTCAAATTACAGGATTTAAAATTTCAGTTTTACTACATAACATATATTTTAAGGTTTTGATTTCCCATAAAGAAAATGGGGATTTTTCTGACAGAGCCTGTAGGGGTTACCATTCTTTATACTTCTAACATTTAAGTCAGAGCTGTCAGGCTGCATCCCAGGTGATTCGCTATTCCCATCAGTCATGGCCTATAAAAGTGTAAGGTTAAGTCAGGAATAGGCATTCTATACACAAAGTTCCACTAAATCCAAGGGAAAAAAAGCCAAATCTAACAAAAAATTTGGGATGTGGTCAGTTTGCCAAGTGAACTTATTATTTTAGGATAGGGGAATTTAGAAAATACAGATATGAGCCTGATATAGTGGAAGTTTGGCTGGTTTCACTTAAAAAATGTACAATTTAAAGAATCTCAGCACCCCCATACTCAATTATTACAGGAACAATGAATCCTTGGCATCATCCTGCACCCAAGAGTGGAACTTGGTGATGCTGGCCATGAACCAGCATTAGACCATTTTGAGGCACCCAGCTGGTTGTTCCACAGTACCAAATACTCGGAGTTTTTATGAGAAAGCTTCAGAGCACTTCAGAAATTAGCACATTTCTGTGATCATTGCTGAGAGAAAGGAATTCTTTGTCAGCCATGCAAAGTTTTGAGTTTAACTCAAGCAGTGAGTCACTGAGAGCTCAAAGGGTTTTTCCCACCATGGCCAGACCAAGCCTGGAATGCTGGGTGTTCCCAGACCTCTGCTCTAGAAATGGGGCTGCCATGATGTGTGTGTCTATGTGTCTATATGGCAGTGCAGCAGGAAGAAACTTGGTTTGATTCTTATTATTTTGACTGCTATCTCTGAAGTTCAGAAATTACTTTAATTTCGATTATTTTAGGGACAGGAATGGGCATACAATTTCCACGCTTCATAACCTGAAGAAATGGAAGGGGTAAGCAGATAGGTATGTTTATAGATCCATATACAGCTGTGTATACCCCAACTCTTAAAAAAACCCAACACCTTAGCCTCACCTCTCGCATCCACTCTCGAATAGTTTTTCCAGCTTCTTGGTGCCACACGTTGTGAACAGAGTCTGCTAACGCCACAGCAGTTACTTTATTCTTTACTTCTGATTCTCGTTGGATCATCTGTTAAAAAATATTTGCTTTAAATTCTTTCTTTCTACTGAACAGAGTCTGCTTAGTCACAGATAATGATCTTAAATTAAAAAAAAAGCAAGCAATGCAAGTTCAATACTTGACTTCGCTTGTTTTAAAGTTAACACAAATCCTAACATCTCCACAAAAACACAGAAGGCCCTAATTTTTTTTTTTTTAATAAAAGAAATAATACTAACTTTTAACTGACTGAACTATTCAGTCCTATTATTTTCCATGTGGCTTGACAATTCTGGGATTAAAGGTATCATAGTGAAAAAATGAAAGATTCCCTGAGGACACCTTTTACAAGCTTCTCCAAGTTCCTATTTCTGTGCTTCAGGGAAGCTGGTACCCGTGGCTCACTGTAAGCTACTCATGACTATCATCTACTAATTTTCAGTAGATTGCTGTAGTTTTTCTGATGTACAATCTTACTTTGACTTGTACTTTTTTTTTTTTTTTTTTCTTTTTCTATCCAATTTAGCTACCTTGCACTCCCACCATGGTCTTTGTGGTCTCTCTTATGCATGTGCTTACCCAGCTTCTGCTGGAGCCTCTCACCGTTTTAATGATATTAAAGAACATCTGTTGTTGCAAATGACAATATGACTAAATAACATCAGTTCTAAGACCAATTAAACGATTGCTGCAAATAACATTAGTGAACTGACATAAGATGCAGTGGAATTCAGCACCGCTCTGCAAGATAAAAGGGACTGGGGAAGAATAGTTTGATATCAAAGAGAGACAGAAAGGTTTTAATCTCCTGACACGGGTGACCCTAGTTTGTAACACTGGATCAAAGAAAGTATAATGAATTATACTTATAGAACGACCACTTTGCAACTAGTGTCTTCATCACTGAGCATGCTGCACTAAAGTAAATGGATTTTTTTTTTCCAGTTCTGTTTGGTATAAATGGGAATGCACACAACATTTCTAACACTGGACATTCTTTGTTCATGCTTTAGTAACTGTATCCTAAAAGATACTTTGACAATGGGGATGTGAACTGCATCTTCCATGAGGAATTTCCAAAATAAACACCTCAATCCAGATTTTTGATACAAAAATAGCTTTTATCCATCCCTTATCCAAACTATCTTCCGGTTTCTACAAAATTTCACACACTTAAATCCTTCTGACCAAATGCTCTTACTTCCAGTTTTCCATAATGGCACGATGATATCCTGAATTACTGAATCTTGCTTTTTTGGGAGTGTTTACATTATGTATACTTTAAAATAAGTACAATTAAAAGAATATTCTAAGGGGAAAATACTCATCACTACAGTACAGGTAACGCCAACCAAAGCAGAGCTCCCAATTCCAGATAAAATCAGGTGCCCAAGGTCCCAGTTTTTGGTAATGGCAGTACTGCAAGACTCAGAAATTCATCTAGGCTTAAGACATCTTAAGAACGGACGAAACAACCCTGAAGAGTAATCTGATTTCATGGGAAACCCTTCCAAATGCACCATTTGTTTTTCATCATTTAAACCCGCTGTCAGCCACATGTAGTATCTAGAATCTCTAGAGGAAGGGACACAATATATTTGTGCGGGGGGACAAAAAACAAATTAATTTAAAAATCACAGGTTTAGAATGAAATGTTGTAAGAGTGTGAGCTTTCAGCTGTTAACATCATACTGACATTTTCAGTCATATGTCTGATATTACTAAATTTCGTGATACATACAAAGATGGCAGAATTAATTTCATTATGAAAAAATATAAAACATTGTGAAATAGCAGAGGATCAAGGAGATGCTGTGAGGCCTGGAGTCCCTCTGCTGAGAGGATAGGCTGAGAGAGTTGAGGCTGTTCAGCCTGGAGAAGAGAAGGTGGCAGGGACACCTCACAGTGGCTTCTGACTACCTGAAAGGGACCTACAGGAAAGCTGAGGAGGGACTGGTTGCAGGAGTGCACAGTGACAAGATAAAGAGGAACCCTTTCAGTCTGAATGAGGGGAGAATGTACCAGGAAGAAATAATTTTCTGTGAAACTGGTGAGCTCCTTTCCCAGGTTGCCAAGAGAAGCTGTGGTTGCTCCATCCCTGGAGGGGTTGGTAGGCTGGTGGGAGGTGTCATTACCCAGGTCAAGGGTTGGGATTACATGATCTTTAAGGTGCCTACCAACCCAAACCAGTTTATGATACTATGAAATATGTTGTATATTGAGTAAGTTTCAGAAACATGGGATATATGATAATATTCCTGGTACAGATTGTGCTGTGTATTGCAGAATGTGTTTGACGGCACCACCTTGCAGAAAATGCTGTGACTTAAACAGATGTAGGAGCGGAAAAGTCCTTGAAATGCATGTACCTTCCAATTATTTGGAGCTCTCACATGCTGGAGGAAGCTTGAAGTTGTCACCAGTTCATTGCGCTCCAGCATGACTTCCTCCATGAAGGGGTGGTCTTCAGAAGCACTGATAATGACCAGCAAGAGGAAAAAAATCCCATGGAAAAGCCATCTTTTCTTCAACTATTGTGCGTCATGTTTCTGTTTTGAAAACCAACCACCCCGTTCATCTAAGAGCATCATCTTTTCCTTTAAATCACAAGGAAAAGCAAGTTCCCCTCCTTCTCCCTTTCTAGACCTGGCTTGGATTTGCTATTCCCAGCTTCCCCAAGTACATGGAAAAACTGTCACACTTAAGATTTTTTATCTCTTCCTACTCTTTCTTCATGTGACACTCACAGACTTTTCTTTTCAGATCATCCAAGCTATGGGGAACAACACACAGAGCACTGGACATGCTGCTGGTGCTGCTGCTCAGTTTTTTGGATGCCTGCAGAATGGCATTCCCTTCTCAAAGACAATGAGGCTAGCAATGGAGATTTTTGATAACTCAGCCACAATGCTGGGGTCAGGACAAGGGATAATGAACACAGCAGCAAAGAAGGATCAAAAGGATTAACTGAGCTTTGCTTACAAATTTCTCTGGGCCCAGTCCAGAAGGAGTAAGTTTTGGGAAGTATCCATGCCCTTATGAGTCAACTTGATAAAAAAAACCCAAATCAGACAAAACCAACACAGAGACGAAGGGTATCACCTTATCCTGAGCAAGAAATCTCACATGTCCATCTTTAAGTGACATACCAAACCAAACACACTCAGTTTCAACCATAATAGCTGAAGTTTTCTGCCACAGTAGGACATTAACAGTAAAAAGCAACCAGAAAGAGCAGAACCAGGAGATGCTTACACAGTAGACTATCAGGGATGGTAACATCATCCTTCAGGAAGACATGAAAAGCCCGTGTGCTTGTGGACACAGAAGCTTCATTACCCTGTAAATGCTTCAGATTCAATGGGTGGATTGCTTTCAGAATTAAAACATATTTATTTTGTCTAAACCCAGTTCTGAATTAATATAAATACTGAAAATTAAGTGAGCACAATAAAATCATCACTGTCTAATATATTCATCCTGAAAACAAAATTCATACTCAGCTGCCATTCAAATGTGATATGACTCTAGATTTGTATCAAATTCCAAAAGAAGGATACTGGTTCCCACAACTAGCTGTACTCCATGCAGGTCCAGTCTCTTAAAATGAACATACTAAACTAAAGTAAACTGAAGATACTTACTCAACCATAGGTTTTTAACAATACAATAAATCATACCTTTTTTCTTTAATGAAAATGATGGGGGTTTACCAAAGTTACAATTATAATAAACCCTTATGGACTTAGTTGAACGCGCATTTATGCCTTACCCTCTTTGTCTATTTGTAAATTCCACAGATAAGCATTTTTCACATCCTAGAAATTACTTAATTTCCTGCTCAATGGCCATTTTCAAATATGAACTTATTTTCAGGTAAATACACATTGCAGGAAGCCATGCCTCTCTGCTCTCATTCATTGGATGGCTTACAGCTCTGGTGACTATAGCATTATATTCCTGTTCCCTTTTTCTCTGACAATAATTAATATATAGTTATAAGTAGGTAAATCAGTATTTTTATGGTCTCATTTATTACTGCACCACTTAATACTCTGCTGTGAGTTTTCTAGACTTTCCCATCCCTGTTTTATACTAAGACATTTCTATTTTATTTTTGTCTTTGTGCTCCTTCTTCTAGTCACATTAATGTTTGGGTTTGTAATTTACTAACCACATATAACCACAGAATCATAGACTGGTTTGGGTTGGTAAAGCCCTTAGTGACCATCTAGTTGCCATCCTCTGCCCTGGGTGGTGACCTTCCACCAGCCCATGTTACCCAAACCCTGTCCAACCTGGCTTTGAATCCTCCACGGGCAGCCACAGCTTCTCTGGGCAACATAGGACAGGAGCTCACCACTCTCACAGCAAATAATTTCTTCCCAATAATTCATCTAAATCTCCCCTCTTTCAGTTTAAAACTGTTATCCTTGTCCTGTTACAACACTGTCCTGCTAAGTGTTCTTCTCCAGCTTGTTCTTCTCTTTTCAAGTACTGGTAAACCACAGCGAGGTCTCTTCACAGCCTTCTCTTCTCTACGGGGAACCATCCCAACTCTCTTTATCATCACTTAATCACCACTTTACATGCAACTCTCTTAAAATGTTGAGTTGTAGACCAATTTTCACCGGAAAAAGTTAGAAACCATTCAGTCATCTTTCTGAAAGTCCTCTCTATCCCAGTGGTTGATAACTTGTTCCTTCCCTTTGCAAGGGAAAACACCAATTACCTATGTGCACAAGTATTCAACTCCGTCACTTCCATGGGAAAAAACTTAAAATCCCTTAAATCTCTATTCTATGGGCTAAAACATATTAGTAACCTATTTATTGGTCAATTTAGTAAGTGATGTATTGCTGAACTGTCTGTAATGTCATATGGTTAATCTTCTGTAAGTTTATATCATATTAGTAACGGCAATCTCCCTTATTCATAGCCCAGTAAAAAAAACCCAAAACAGTAAAATCCCCTTTTATAGGAAGCACAGACAAAATCTGTGGCTCTCTACTATAAAAGCCTCAGCTTTCAGCTTTATTAAAACTTTAAACTTAATAAAGAAATTCTCCCATTCTTCTTGTGTCCTGTGACAGCTTACAGGAGGAAAGAGACAACAAGGGCCTGTGTAAACAGGGAGAATATCAAGTTCTGCAACAGAAGAAGTTTTGCAGCTAGGTGGGAATGCTTGCTCACATTGCCTACAAACCTCCCAGTAAACTGCTAGGTAAGAACAAAGCCTAATGGTTCCATAGGACCATCACACAACATAAACTGGTATGGCCTCACATGAGTCCACTCTGCTACATCTCACTCACAACAGCTCACACCAAAGCAAGCTGGAGGAGGGGGCATCCTCCATGGTCTGCAGCACAGAATCATAGAATGTGTTGAGCTGGAAGGGACCTTTAAAGATCATCTAATTGAACCCCTAGCACCAAGTAGAAACATCCTGCATGAGATCAGGTTGCTCACAACCACATCAAGCCTGGCCTTGAATGTCTTCAGGGGCCCCCGTCACCACTTTGGGCAGTCTTCTCTTCTCCAGACTGAGCAACCCCTAGTCTTTCAGCCTGTACTTGTAGCAAAGGTGCTCCAAAGCCCTGACCATCCTCATAAACTCTGGACTCACTCCAGCAAGTTCACATCATTCTTGTGCTGAGGATTCCTGCCGGCATTCTGCAGGAATTTTCCTTTTAGGCCAAAAGTATCCGTTGGTCAAAAGGGTTTGGTGTAGCTCTTCCTTTCAAAAGCTCAACTAAAAGCGAATAAAAGCCAATCCCATTTTTTAAATGCATCTCAATATATTTCAGCAGTGAAGGCTGCTGAGATATTTGACTTTGGGCTGCTGCAGAATCACAGTGACAGTCAGGAAAGGAGGTTCAGAGCAGCTGGGTCTAGCTGGAGTCAGCCAGTTGGTACTGCTGACAGCAGCAGACTGCCATCCAGGAATTGGGTATCTGAGCTGAGGATATCTCTGTATGTCTCACTAGCATGAAAAATAAACTTTTGAGGGATCAGCAACTTCTGCATATTTCAAGCAGGAACAGAAAATGATGCTGGATCATTTTGTTAATGTTTCTTTGCTGCTGACTGCAGCAGGGAGATGCTGGCTTGCCTCTAACATACAGACTCTAACACATAAACTGAAAAATGGTCCAGTGTTAGAAATGTGGAGCTCCACAAAGGCCAGTTTACGCTCCAAGGAAGCAGCCAAAATTAGCATGTGCAGCATTTGACACAACTAAAGAGTTTGTTAGTGGGGCTGGGCTGTAAGGAAGAGACTTGGGCATGTCTATGGCTGCATGTGAACCCCAGGAAAATAAATTTAAAAATACATGCAGTCTGCTAAACTGTGTTTCACTTTTTAATGTATTTCTCTTTGTACTTGCACTTCATTTGGACTTGGAGAGTTGAAGAAGTTGGGAGATCATGCTGAAAAAATACAGCACAGCAGAAAGTCCTTTGCTGCTCTGACATCACTGAGTGTCAGCAGAAACCTCTTAATAGAGATGCAGAAGGTTTTCTGGCAGGAGGCTGTATCACCTCTCCAAATGACATCAGCTCAGCCAGCAAGAGCATTTCTCTGTTGGAACCACTATGCCAAACCTGCACTAGAGGTTTTGCTAACATAGTTTTCTTGGCTGGGATGGTGAAGGATTTTTTTTTGTCAAGCTCTCAGCTGATACATCTTTGCCAGCAAAACCTTATGCTGTAGGTCATAGCTTTTGCTTTTACTCGGTTTACCTGGATTTCTGAAGCACTGGTTGGCTATTTGAGTGCCATAACTAGTTTGAAACAAAATAATGAAGTAAAATAAAGTCAGGTAACAATAAAGTAACACTAAAAATAATTTAAAAAATCCAAACAGAACAGAACCAAGCCAAAACAACTAATAGAAGGCCTTACTCAGAACAATCTCCTAATCACACCAGACCATGACTGAAAGCTCCAAGTAGCTACAGCAACAAGAAAGTTCAAGATTTACATGGATTAGGAAGCAGAAGTGCCTCTGCTTGAAACCATGAGAGCTCTCAGTCTCTTGCCCCAAAGTTGCTCAGTTTTCACAAAAACTTTCACAGCCCAAGCCAGCCCCAAGGACAAGCAAATCACAAGCCATCATTTCAAACACATTTCTTTGTTTGAAGGCGCATTGGGTGCCAGACCTTCAGCCTGATCATGCAGCCATTAAGAACAGTTTAAAATAATTTAAGAGCAGCAGACGCTGCACCGTTGACCCCTTGAAGTGATGCATGACTGACATTTTATGTGCCCTGCCATGCATGAGCAAGATGCCGAGCACTGTCTGAGATGAGAGAGCATTTGCAAAGTTTTCAAACCCCACCAGTCTTCTTGCTGTTGACGTGAGCTGTAGGAAGCTCCAGACTAGGGAGGAGAGGGGTCTCGGGGTGCAGACAGATGATTGAGTTCCGACGACTTCTCCAGTCACTGCCTGTCAGACTCACTGCGGTAGCTCGCAGCTTGCACGGGCTCTGTGAAAGGGTGGCAGCAGATAGAAGCTGGGTTGTTGATGCTGCTACCAACCTCAGCCATCTGGTCTACCCATCTGAGGGATGTGACTGCTCCAGGGCAGAGACACTCATCTGCTCTCCAGTCAGGCACGCTGACGCCGACACTGTTTTCAGCCCTGGGGGCTTTGAGCCTGGTCAGCATCTCCAAGGTTGTTACTTTGGACAACTTCAAATCAATTAGGAAGTGGGGCTGGAGAGAAATAAAACCTTCCCACGATAGGGAAAAAGCTCTTCCCAAAGTACTTGAGCTGAACAACTTTTAAATTGCTGTGGACCAGCTCTGCTACATCTAAACAACTGGTATGCCTACATAATAGATTGATAAAACCAGCCATTTAGTCTCAGCCTCTCTTGCTGGGCTCTTCTTTTGCACTGTGTGGGTCAAAAGCCTCTAAAATCCTTAACTAGATTATGCAGGTTCTTAGAATTTTATTTACTCAGATAAAGTTAAATAAAGCACAGCCATCTCAAATCATTGTGATGGCAAATGAGTTGAAATATACTGCTCCTGAAAACCAGTAGCACAAGGCTTGAAAATGAAATGATACAAGAGATTGGAGTTCTGTTTTGATATTTTACCATGAGGAAGGTAATGGTTCATATCTAATGAAAAAGTGGCCCTGAGTAGTTATGGAAGTAATTTTCCCATGTTTTAATAAATGCATAAATCCAGAACTCAGTCTACAAGTGAATAATCGTCTTAGTGAAATGAACATGAAACAATCAAGTAAATAACTGTTTTTACATGTTAAGTATCAAATACAAGAGGGTAAAATGGCATTATTTCTTCATTGCTTCTGTGTGAATGGTACACGGAAAGCTTCTATTGCAGCTTTATGCAAATATCATGCTGGTGTATTATTCAATGAAATAGTCAGTTTCCTTATGTTTCATTATTTAGTACTGGTTTAACATCTAGAAGAGCAAATCCTACACACAGATTTCTGGATGTTGGCTGAACAAGGATAAAGCATTGATTTAAGAAATTGACCCTGTGTTTACCATCCATGTTCTCAAACATGCCAGCCTATAAATGAATTTTTATTAAGAGCTTTGAAATAAATTCCTGAAACAACAGCAAATGGGAAAAGCTGAGTGTCAAGCTCAGCACCTCGCAGATGGACATGGAGCCTCTTGTCCTTGTTATTTAAACACAGACAGCTGGATTTCCACTTCAGCCAGAGGATAAGACAACACTCGCTCTTCCTGCCCTTTGAAGCAACAGCTTCAACTTCAGCAACCTCCGAGTAACTTCAGGAAGGAAAAGTCTCTCTGCAGACAAGATCTCCAAGTAAGAGGGCATGTAAACTGAACCTTATGGGGTCACACAAACTCTTGAAGACAGCTCTCCTGGTGGCTAGGGAATGACAAATTGTAATTTATTATTTTAAGCAACCTAAAAAGAGGAGCAGCAGCTTCTCTCTTTCCCACTGAAATGCTACTGTCACATCCATGCTTCTTAGCCAAAAGAAGGATCTGCAGAAAACCAGACTACATGAAGCAGACAGCAATATGACTGACACCTTCAAAATCCAAAGATACCAAGTAGAGTGGAAGGGGAAATATTGGATAATTCTTTATAAGGTGTCTTTATCAAAAAATGTACATGCCACCAGATATAAAAAAAGTTTTTCCATCCAGTTGTGAAATGCAGCATGAGAAAGAGGGATCCACAGAGAAGAAAGTCTGTCATACAAAGACAGGCCTTGTGAAACATCCCAAAGAATGTTTAACTCATCTAATATGACAAATGATTCAGATTAAGATCTTACAATTCAGAGTACAGAACAGATTCTCATGAATAGGAATCACTAATAATTAAATGTCTGCTCCATGCCCTTGCTGGTAGCCACCAGCCACCTGTACTGGCAAAGGAAGCCCAGAACCTCCACATTGCTGAGACACTGGGTATGGACGTGCTATGTATCAGGTCATGAGAGGCATGGTGCTGCCACAACACACAATTTCCACCTCAGCCTCCCTGGACACAGAAATGGGGGGGGCAGGATGCTGTTTCCCTGCCACAAAGTCTTTCCTTGTTAAACCTGCTGGCCTGCTCAGAGGTCTTGGACTCATCGAGTCATCATTTATGTAATGGTCATGGAGACCTGTATGCAAGGAGCTCTGTATAGAATCACAGAACCATAGAATGGTTTGGGTTGGATAATCTAGTTCCAATTCCTTTGCTATGGGCAGGGATACCTCCTGCTAGACCAGGTTGCTCAATGCCTCATCCAGCCTGGATTTAAGCACCTCCAGGGAGGGGGCATCCACAATAGCACAACAGCTCTGCAATTATAATATCACAAATTGGCTTCCTGTGCTTGTGACATTAAGATAAGTGATGCCAGGTAGTGATGAGTGAACAGAAGAATGAGGAGTTGCTGTTGTATCTATGTGTCAGGACAAAGGATACTGCACAAAAGCATTAAAAAATTCCCACTTCCCATACAAGGTCCTAATTTATCATGCATGGTCCTTCTTTGGTGAAGCTAAAGGAGTACTCTCATACTCACAAGTCTTAAAGATAGTCTGGCATGTTAAGAGTGGTGGATCTTATTTTCATGATTGTTTGGAAATGGGAGAAATTGTCCTGAAAATTATGACCTCTAAAGGTCCCTTCCAGCTCAATGTTAGCAACCAGCCAAGTTGTGACTGAGCCTACGACTCTTCCTTTGGTGGCTTCACCCAGGCTGCCAGATCAAGACTTTTCCATAGCAACCAGCCAAGCCACAACAGCTGGATCCCAAAACCAGGGTACACAGTTGGGGCAGCTGGGATGGTGTGGAAGGCACTGGGCAACCTTCCCCTCTCAATGTGGGAAGAGTCAAGCTGGCAGGGCTGCTATGTCAAATGTCTCTAGTTTATCAAGTAGGACCTCTTAAACTAAGTGCAGAGTAGAGCTAAGAGGATGATCAGGGGGCTCAAGCACATCCCCTACAAGGACAGGCTGAGAGAGTTGGGGCTGTTCATCCTGGAGAAGAGAAGGCTGAAGGGAGATCTTGCAGTGGCCTACCAGTACTTGAAGGGGACCTACAACAAAGCTTGGGAGGGTCTCTCTGGCAGAGCACAAACCAAGAGGACAAGGGGCAACAGTTTTAAACTAGAACAGGGCAGGTTTAGATTAGACATCAGCAAGAAATTCTTCCACCTGAGGGTGTGAAATACTGGAACAGGTTGCCCAGAGAGGTGGTGGAGGCTGCATCCCTGGAGACACTTGAGGCCAGGCTTGATGAGGTTGTTAGCAACCTTATCTCATGCAGGATATCCCTGCTCACTGCTAGGGGTTGGAGTAGATGACCTTTAAAGGTCCCTTCTAGCTCAATATATTCTATAATTCCATGACCTGAAGAAACAGGACTTGACTTGTCCTGTGACCATGGGATCTCCATGGAGCTCATAAGGATGTTGCAGGAGGATCATGAAGTTCAGTCACCCTTGCACTAATGCACAAATGATACCTGCTATACTTCCTGCATTCACTCTTCAAAGTTTATAGTGTACTTTGGAAAAGAAAAAGCCTGCTGTGGATTTAACCATATGCCCTACTTTTAAAGGTAAGTGTTCATAATTATCAACTGAATAAGTCCCTCTTCAAAAATAATGAAAAAGTCATCCACAAATAGTGTGGAAGCCAAAAGACACTGTGTGAAATTGCCAGTCGTAGTGCTCATCAATCAAAATTCAAAACATTAAAAACATGGTATAGGGCTAAAAAGTCTTTCTCTCTTTCCCACAGCATTCTTGCCTGCTTTGTGTTATATATCTACCAAATGATAAGCTCCTTGAAAGAGAACCATTTTCCTTTTGTTTGGTCCTGAACACACAGTTGGAAACCCAAGCATCTAGCACACAGAGAAGCATTCCCCCATGCTCTGTCTAATTTTCAAATAAGTTAAATAGAATATACATAATAGCCATTTAGTTAGATCAAAGGCAGCTGGAGCCACCCTTGGTGTTTGTTTCCAAACCATTACACATCACTAGCAAGATACTCCCCACGACCCTCTGATCTTGCAAGGTCCACAAGCAATGCTAAAACCAAAAGCAACTGCAAGCTTTGCTTCTGCTCCTTCTCCTCCAAAGATACCTTTGTGATTAAACAGACTTGAATAGGTTTTCCTTGTCTTTATTTCTCCACCAGCAACACCACCACCACAGCTTCCCCAGGGCAGAGTGGGGTCCTGGAAAGTAGCCACCTACAACAAGGGGTCTGGCTGTATTCTCCCACTGGTTGGAAGACATCACTGCACTACAATGCTAAATACTGCTAACAGATTCTGTTTCTAGGAGCTGTAACTGAAGACCTGATAAGAGTTGGGGGTGTTCTGCCTGGAGAAGTGAAGTCTCTATGGAGACCTTAGAGTCTTTTCCAGTCCCTAAAGTCCAGGAAAGTCAGAAAGGGACTCTGGATCAGGGAGGGGAGCCATAGGATGAGGGGAAATTGTTTTAAATGGACAGACTTGAGATTTATATTAGATTTTGGGGAGAAATTATTTGCTGTGAGGGTGACCCTGGTGGGGTTGAAGGCCAGGTTGGATGGGGCTCTGAGTAACCCAGTCCAGTGGGAGGTGTCCCTTTCCAGGGCAGGGGGTTGATCTTTAAGGCCCCTTCCAACCCAAACCATTCCATGACTGATATCCAAGTCTGTCCTGTCTTATGGATGAGACACTGGTCATATCTCAAGCAACTGGACAGGTAAGCCCACTCACTGAACATCGACTCCTGAAGCATACTTTTGGAGGGAAGAGCATCAATTGAGTGCACCAGTCAGTATAGAAATCCACTCAGTAGCACAGTTTCTGTGGCCTTTTGCTGATTTTCAGTTATAATCACAGTTCAATCTATCTCCATGCACTTTCAAGTGACAGCAAGAAGCACAGTTATGCCAGGGTAAGTGCCTTGTTGAGAGATTACCACAGTTTAACTAAATTCCTTTCTAAATTTGAGATAAAACACAAAAAAAGGCCAAAACACAAAACAACCAGCCTCTGCTGAACCCAGTGCTGAACCCATGTTTACAGTGTGTCTGCCTGCTCCTTTATCATCCTAGTGTCATCTTGGAGAGGAGGACCTGAGTGAACTGCTCTGCTGAAACAGAAGCAGCTTCCCCAGTGGAAAAAAGAGGGAAGGTTCATGCCAGACTTGAAAGAAAGCTTTCTTGAGCTTAACAACAGCTGCTCTGACAATACTGTTCAATTTTATTTTTTTTTCTCCATTGTAACCTTTGAGTGAACTTTATGATATTAATGACTTTGGCTTATAAACCTGCATTCCTGAACCAAACAGCCCTGTGAAGCTGGCAGTCCCTTCCACCCTCACCCCTTGTGTTGCTAACACCCCTTGTGTTGCTTGTGTTGTGTCTCTGCCTGTAAGAAAGAGGTGGAGATGCATGTGTGAGGAAGCTGGAGTAAAGAACTTTATGATCAGGGTACAAAACACCCCAGTGCTAGGACATTGGAAGAAGAACATTCAGAAGAGCAAAAACTCATGCCAAAATGTATCCCCAGTGGTGGTACCCACCAGGCTCTGATCACTTTGTGCATGTGCTGAATTTTCCTGGGGTGAGGCATTAGCAGCAAACTCCAAAGCTCACACAAGTAAAGAGGGAGCTGGCTGATGTGATCTCCTTGATCCAATAAAGATCAAGCTCAAAGGAGATCATGGGATGGTTGCAACACCTCTTAAGACTAGAAATAATGAATGTAAATTGGAAGAGGGGAGATTCAGGCTAGATATAAGAAAGAAGGTCTTTATGGTGAGCACAGGGAAACACTGAACAGGTTGCCCAGAGAGGTTGTGGATGCCTCCTCTCTGGAGGTGCTTAAGGCCAGGCTGGACAGGGCACTGAGCAGTCTCATCTAGTGGGAGTTGTCCCTGCCTATGGCAGGGGAGGTGGAAATAGATAATCTTTAAGTTAATTCCAACCCAAACCATTCTATGGTTCTATGATTGATTAAATATCTTCTATCAAAAAAATAAAATCCACTGCAATGGTAGAGGTGGAATGTTCTGCTGTCCCAGAATATAATTGAATGAACAACTGAACATGAGACAACAATATGCACTCTCAGCCCAGGTGGATCCTGGGCTTCATCAGAAGAACCGTGACCAGGATACTGAGAGAGGCCATTCTGTTCCTTTACTCTGCTCATCCGAGACTTCACCTGGAGTACTGTGTTCAGCTCTGGAGTCTCAGCACAAGAAGGACATGAGCCTGTTGGAGAGAGTCCAGAGTAGAGCCCCAGGGATGATCTGAGGGCTGGAGCACCTCTCCTGTGAGAACAGGATGAGAGGGTTGAAGCTGTTCAGCCTGGAAAAGAGAAAGCTCTGGGTAGACCTCATAGTGGCCGACCAGTTGATGAAGGGGTCTACAGGAAATGCAAGGAGGGACTGTTTGCAAGGACATGGAGCAATAGGATGAGAGGCAATGGTTTTAAATTAGAGCTGTCTTGGTTTAGATTAGACATTAGGAAGAAGTTCTTCACTATGAGGGTGGTGAGATACTGGAAGTTATTTCTCAAAGAGGTGGTGGAGGTCCAATGCCTGGAAATATTCAAGGCTTGGCTTGATGAGGCTCTGAGCAACCTGATCTTGTACAAGATGTCCCTGCTAAAGGCAGAAGGGCNTAGTGGCCGACCAGTTGATGAAGGGGTCTACAGGAAATGCAAGGAGGGACTGTTTGCAAGGACATGGAGCAATAGGATGAGAGGCAATGGTTTTAAATTAGAGCTGTCTTGGTTTAGATTAGACATTAGGAAGAAGTTCTTCACTATGAGGGTGGTGAGATACTGGAAGTTATTTCTCAAAGAGGTGGTGGAGGTCCAATGCCTGGAAATATTCAAGGCTTGGCTTGATGAGGCTCTGAGCAACCTGATCTTGTACAAGATGTCCCTGCTAAAGGCAGAAGGGCTGGACTAGATGGCCTTTGAAGGTTCCTTCCAACTCAACACATTCTATGATTCTATGAAATACGCCTTTCCTTCCATTACTTTTGGGGAAAAAGAATTCTATAAAGTGATTTCCCGAGAAAAACACAGAGCACATGTAGCAGACAGTCACCATCTCAGTTCATGTATTAGTGAGCCAGAAATTACACTCCCTTTATAGAAAGTGTCCTGTAGTGCTCCCCTACCTTAAGGAAAACGGTACTTCAGGACACTGACAAATGCTAAGTCTATAAACCTGTCATTTAAATATCTGACAGTGAGCACCAGTAATAGACATCACTAGAAAATGTACACTTGAAAGGGCTCCTTGGCAGGTAGTAGGGAATTTTTCTCTGTTTCCTCTTGCTTTTAGTATTTCATGTTTATAAAGCTCCTCCAGTGCTCACCTAAGCACACTGCAAGTCACACACAGAGTCACATATAGACCAAGAGCCTGCCCAAACTTCAGTCTCATCCCTTCCACAGTAAGAAAGCCATCAATAACAGTGTTTTCACACTCTGCATGTCAAAATCAATTTTACTAATCAGTGTGATATTTCTCCTAAGATGAACAAATTTAGCAATGATCTTTTTACTTATATATTTTTTTTTCAATTATAATTTATCTGTTCTGGGAGTAAATTGGAATGACAACACACATTTCAAATTCAGAGATATTTGTCTGATTCCCAAACAAGCTGGTTAAGAGATTTTTAGGAGGCAATGCTGGTGGGAAGTGGTGGTGGGAACCCAGAGCAGCTCCGATGGAGCAAATTCAGCTGATTTATCCAAGTTGTTTTCTGGAAAATCAGCCACCCAAGCCCTCAATTTGTGAGCGGGTGGTTTCTTCCCACTTAAGGGACTAAGTGGAGACTCCCAGGCCAGGGCCAGGAGGGGTTTTCACCAGACACGGGATATGGATCGCTAATGCACCGCACAAAGGCAGCTGAAAAGCCATCAGCTGGGAACAGCTTTTGGTCACCACTAAACAGGGGCAGATTTGAACCAGTGACCTAGAAGTGAAAGACTTTGTAATCTGATTACCAATCCCTTGAGTCACCCCATCCTCCCCCCCCCCGCCTTTTTTTCTTTTTTTTTACTGATAAGAGAAAAAAAGAGTCTTATTACCTAAGCAACTTTTGTAGCCTGTTAGCAATGCAAAAGCTTTCATTTAGTGCTTAAAAAGGAAAAGTCTCATGGGCACGCTTATTAGCCCATCTCAAGCACAGGCTCAGTATTATTTTTCCCTATTAATTTCAAAATAAATGTATTGGTATAAAAGTGTAGCACAGTGCTTTTTTTCTGATAATGATTTATAGTAAAGTTCTTGCTGATTAAAATAGGTGCTGATGAGAGGCTTTTTTTTTTCACCTAGCTGTGGAGTCAACAGATCCCTTGCTGGCAAAGGAAGAGACAACATGCTCCTTTTGTCAGCAAATACTCCAAAGAATATGAATGCCTTACTGGGGTACAGAGCATATCGTAGATAATAAGAATCTAAATCACTTGTTTTTTGTACATAAATCACACTTTTGAACAACCATGAAGATGCATTTTCTCCTTCAGAAGCAGGACACTTTGGTAAGTGTTACAGTCTCACCATCAAATATTATTTCAATGCACAAAGAGGATCTCCCACATATGCCAAAAGACCCTTTAAATGGCCTTTAAGGGATGATGGAGGCTATTGTTTCTTCTCTTCCTTCTTTATTCTTTTCTGAAGACCCCTCAGGAAGAAATCTAGAGACCTTTTCTGCCAGTTTCCTACCTCTTTTTTTTTTTTT
>VZTY01003233.1:84128-114670 GCA_013400935.1 Turnix velox
TTTTTCCCCAGACATTATGGCCTGCACATTAATGCTGCTTCCTTTGGCTGGAGGTAATAACCGATTAGCTACAGCGGAGCGGCACAGCGCTCCTCTTATTCTCCGCTGTACCACGCTCAGCCAATGTCTCAAAAATTAATGCAAGTGTATCAGGATCTGAAATTAACTTTTTATAGCCATAAGCAACATTCCACTAGGAAAGGGGAGGAGGGGGGAGGAAGCAAATCCTATTATAGCAGTTCTGGCATCTCGCAGCTTGTAGACCCTTAGTGCGCACAAAATAAGATTTCAAATTACAAAATGGTGAATGCGAAAAGAAAAAGAGTTGTTCCATATTGATTAAACTTTTTTTTTTCCCCCCCTTTCTTTTCGTCTTTTCACTTATGAACTGATAAAGCAAAACCAGGTGATGCTGCCTCTGGTTAAATGACAGATCTATTACTAAAGATCAGGAGAGCAAGTCTGTCCAAGGCTACTACCTGATTATACAGAAATAATTAGAAAGACTATTTATTTGTAATAAAGGCACAATACCATCCTCTGGAGTTGTGCAGGAGCTTCCAGGAGGATTTTTTCAGGAATTTATATACTCGCTGCACTGTTTAAAAATAGATACCAAAGAACCAGAGTGGCTTGAAATCACTTTGGCATTTGCTAGCAATTATTGCTTGACTAAAATAAAATACTTTCAATTCAATCTGCACAAAATATAAGTTATTGTTATACTGGCTTGCTTTTTAATGGACATGAGTTTTGGCTTCAATAGTATTTTTTAGAAGTTTATTAGAAAGATTACATTCACTATATCAGAAAATTCTTACCGTTTCAAACAGCTGAAAATCAGGAAAAACCTTTAGCCACACCCAATGCCCATTGCTTCAACTAACGGGTTATTTGCAAGGATCTGGCAAACCAGCTGTTAATTGCACATATTCATGTGTGAGCACACATTCTGTGAGATCACTTGGTGATCNTTATTGCTTGACTAAAATAAAATACAATTCAATCTGCACAAAATATAAGTTATTGTTATACTGGCTTGCTTTTTAATGGACATGAGTTTTGGCTTCAATAGTATTTTTTAGAAGTTTATTAGAAAGATTACATTCACTATATCAGAAAATTCTTACCGTTTCAAACAGCTGAAAATCAGGAAAAACCTTTAGCCACACCCAATGCCCATTGCTTCAACTAACGGGTTATTTGCAAGGATCTGGCAAACCAGCTGTTAATTGCACATATTCATGTGTGAGCACACATTCTGTGAGATCACTTGGTGATCCACACATTCACTGAATGTCAGTAACACTTAACCAGAAAGAAATATTTCGGCTAAGCACCAGAGTGGTAGGACAAAAACCCCCAGATTTGACACAGGGCTTGATCCCAAATCTCAGCTCAGGCTACTAAATACTGCTGCAAATTATGGGACTTAATCTTGTGAACCTAAAAGTGCTGGAATTTCACAGCAAATATAACATCCTGGTCTGGTCAGCATGCAGCCCTCATTATGGCACTCTGCTGAAGGCAAAAGACATGGAGGAGCTAAGAGCAACACTTGTTGCCTTCACACTGGGCTTGGGCATCATTGTGCTGATAGCATGCCTGTCATTGATGATGATTTTTCTAGTATCTATGAAATTACTTTTGCATTCATTAATCCCACTAACTCCACTACCCAACTCCTTCTCACCTATAAATCTCACCTGAAATAACACTAATAGAAGGGTACACGCGTAGAAGAAACATTAGAACTTGGAGCAGAGGCTCCAGCAATTCAGTGCTCAGCAATTAATAACTCATCTTACCCAGGGGAACATAAATGTTACATGCCTCACACACAGCAAAGATGCACACTTTAAACTTTCTACCCATGTCCTCTGCTTATCTTTCTCCTGACCTCTGCCAAAATAAATTGCCCTGTATCCCTGACCTGTTTCTAACACTGTGCCACCACATTGGCTGGCTGGAAGCACAGCTGGCAGGGATCTAAACCCCATCACACAGCAAAACCAGCATTCTGCCTTTGTTAAGAATGACACTTCGAGGTTTTGGGGTTTGGGTTGTTGTTTATTTTTTAAAAAATTTTAAAAAATGGTTACGGGACGCTTGATTCTGTATTTGCGAGTTGAGATGACTCCACCCCTTACATCAGCACTGGGGCTAAACACAAAGCAACAACAAATTGAACAGCCTGGAATTTCTTAATAAGGGCTCCGCTGTTAATTAAAGTAAGATGACAGAATCTAGCCTCGCGTCCCAGAAGGAAGCCGCAACTGAGGACAAGCAGTGCCCTCTAGTGTCACTGCTAGGGGCGAGGGACCTTGTGGAACGGCGGGGATCCTCCCACGCGTGACAGCAGGGGGACAATAAGGACTCCCCCCATACCAGCGCCAAGGTGACTGGCCTTACGGGGGGGGTCTGTGCAAACATACTCCCCCCAATTCTTCCCCTTGAGGGATGCTCATCCTGTTGGGCATACCCACAGGTTGGATGATTAGGTATAGAATTCCATGTCTGGAAGGCACCCAACTGTGGCAGCAGTGGAGTGTCCTTCACAACTCAGGAATGTCACATCCCAGCGAGTGGGAGAGGGTTTTGGAGTCGCCCTGGTGGAATGGCAGGCAGCAGAGGTGATGTCTAACAGGAGTTAATGCAGACACAATGCCTGGGCTGAATGGGTTTACTGGTGTGGCCATGCATCCAGGAGGATGTTGCATTTACCAGATATTATAATTAAACTTGTAATGAGTGTTTTGACATCTTCTCCCCTCCACCTGCCCCATTTTATTTCTTAGACTATTTACTACCATTCAGTATCAACAATTTTGTAATGTAGCTCTGATGCCTTTTAGCAAACGACCTCGAACTTTACTCTCTGGAGCTCCCAAAAATTTATCTGCGACAGAAAAAATTCTACAAAACTTCAGTCTGTCTTTCACTTGGGCTGAAACTACTACACAGTCATGGCTAGGTTTGTTTAATTTTTCATTTTACTGCATAATCATTTGACAAAGAGCGAAAGCTATCTGTTCATCTTGTGAATGATGGTAAACGTCATACATTCATTAGCATTCACGTCTCCCATGAAGTACAGGCAATAAAATAAGGAAACAAAGCCAAAGGTATAAAAGAACAATACAAGATGGTACCAGTTACAGGTGCTTGGAAAAAGCCTTGAACGTTATAAAAAAAGACATATAGAAGATGTCAAAGAAGCCATTCTTACAAGAGTGTCAAAAATAAACCCCCCAAAAAATTAAAAAAAAAAAAGAGAAAAAATTGAAGCCTGACAGCACTGCCTGATTTCATTTGCATAAAAAGTGCAAGCGACTATTTATAAATATATTCAGATCACAAGATGTTTGTATTCGGTGTTTCCATGTTAAAGCATTAATAGACATTTATTCCCCTCCTTTCATTTTAAAAAGCAATGTACATAATTAGGCTGTTACATTCAGACTACAACGTGCATCATAAATTGATTCCTGTTTCAAGCAAAGGAGGCAAACAGGCATTAGTTTGGGAGATGGATGGATAGAAATGCTCTGCTCAGAATGGCAAGAGATATGAACTTAGACACCCCGCAGTAACTACTGGGCTACAATTGCCAACAAAACTTTTAATAGCATAAAATTTATTAGAACAGCCCCAAAAAGGCATAAACAAGTGTAGCCTTGATTTGAGAAATGCAGCCCTAAGAAAAAAAAAAAAGTTTCTGTTGTGAGATTTTAGCCATAATTCAGCCTTCTGGAAAAGTTGCTAAAAGCAACCAGAGCAAGGCAACAGGCATTTTGACAGCAGATACTGCATCAATGACTACTACCAATATGTAGTTTTTCATGAGATGGTGTCTGGAGAACCCACCTTGAATCCTGGCACAGTATGGATCAGTTGAGGAGGCGGGCTGCCAAACCTCCATCACATACTACAGTCCTTAAGAAAAGTTTTTTTATTATTTCACTCCTTCTTATGCACAGAGATGCCTGGCGACTGGTTTTAGGGAAGAGAAGACAAGGTCGCTGGATGCGGCACCCCTTGATCCTCCCTGCCCAGGGTTGTCAACCGACTGCGGGAAATGTGACATGGGGGGTTACCCTCTACCCTGGTCGACAAAAGTTAATTTTGCAGGGGAAAAGTGGTTGCTATTTACTCAACCCGGGGCATCTGAGTGGGATGAATGACACCCGCGAAAGAAAAGAGGAGGTTGAAGACTGATGTGCCCTCAGCATCACTCATTATCTCCATGTTCTGACCCAAGATGGGGGAGCACGGGGAATTCCACTGTTGGGATTGTGTGGCTTAGGGAGAAAAAGGGAGGGAAGGAATGGATGGTGTGGTGCAGTGGCAAGGGCTGTGCAGACAGTGTTTGCTGCTGAGGAAGTTTCACTTGGGATAGATCTGGGTGGAAGAGGAATGATTGAAGGGGAGGGTGTAGATGTGCGGCAGGTCAGGGGGAAACAGGGAAGGGCTGGAACACACCTCCCGCATTACCAGCATCAATGGGCCTTTGATGCTATAGAAATCGAGCTGCTAAAAAACTTATTTAAGATTTTTATACCCATAATCTGCACTCTGCGCAGCCAGAGCCTGAAGATGTACCCGGGCACACAGAAGAATCTGCCTGTTCATCTCCCTAAATATAAGAGGATCCTTTTTTTCCTGTGGGATTAACATCCCAAGCAACCTCCTGATTTAGAACTATTGGTTTAAAGTGGGGAAAGTTCCTTCAGTATGAATGTATGGAAGCGAAGCAGAAGGCAAAAAGATGTTAAGAATTTTCTATTTTTTTTTTTTCCTTTTCAAAATAAGGAGGAGAGATGTGCATTACCTAATTAATTTTAATTTTCTCTGGTTACAAACCATAGACTCACCACCTCCCTTTCCACAGATTCTATAAAATACAGCCACATTGAAATTTTCAAATTTCTTTATCTTCTATAGTGCTTCTTCATGATTAAGATTCTATGATTCTAAAAAAAACTTCACCTGGATTGCACTTAGCAGAATGCTGCAAAATACAAAAACATAGTGAGTCCATATAAAAGAAGTGCAGTCCCCATTATTTTCCACATCATGCAATAAAAAAATCAGTTTTGCCTACCCAAATAAGGGTTTAACTCTTACTTATACAGGACAACTGCTTTTTTTTTTTGCCTTCTTATTTTTTTTTCTCCCTGTAGAGAAAGAGAGGTGGTGGGAAGCAAGACAAGAGTCCACAGAGCAGGAGGATTCTACTTATTTTGTCTCTATTTAGCATTATTCTTATGAAAGCCACCACCCATTACCCTTTCAGCAATGAAGTAGGGCCCAAACAGTGTCCCCATTAAATCTGGGGCTAAGCAGCCTGTATCACACCCAGGGCAGCCTCTCCTCAAGATACGAACGTGACAGAAAAAAAATCAGCAATTCTGGAGAGAGACAGGGAGGCTCTATCCATCCCCTCTTCAGACTGCTGCACCAGGTCACAAGTGTCGAGGAGCTCTTGATTGAGTCTTTGTCATTTAAAGGGAAAAAAAAAAAAAGGGAGGGGGTGGGGAGAGAAAAAAGGCAGAAATAAACTTTAATGTCTTCTAAAAAATGCATACGATGGAAGTTTGCCCAGTAAGATATATCACCAAAAAGGTTTTGGACAAAGAGAAGGTGCCACATACATGCTATGTATGAAGAGTGAAAAATGTTTCGGTGTAAGCAGGAATGAAGTAGTAGGAAACATTTGAAACATTTTTTGATTCCCACATTGTGTTATCTGCCATATTAGCAGTACCTAGACTTTAAAAAGATCAAACCAGCACAGAATCACCACTTATCTTCCATAAACTGCTTGTAAAATGAAAACATCTCACTAGCAAGGTAGAGAGATGACACTTCAGACATCCCCTGTCATTTTTTCCAGTCTCTTAATAACAACGTTACAAACTGAAAAAAAACCGGAAAAACGGGTGGCCTTTGAAATTTAATTTTTAATATATTTATTTTGAAAAAAATTCACCCCATGCACGAAAAGAATACCACTTTTTGCCATGAAAGTTGTAGCTTTCACAGGAAAACTTAAAAATGCCGTATTTTCTATTGTGCTGCTCTGTTTCACTCAGCAAAAGGATTGTGTGTGTGATGACAAAGATATCATCATGCAATTATTAAAACACACTCAAAACCACTTAGTTTCAACACATACAAGATATCAGTGATTAAAAAAACCCCCCACTGCACAATGTCCATGGATGGAACCAGAAATTCTGGAAGCACCTATCCACATCTTCATCGTGTTTTTTGCTATGGCATCTGCTTTGCCTAGCAGCATCCCATCTGAATGTGGATTATATATTTTTGCCTGAGATAAGAGGTTAGATTTCTTAATTTTAATTGCTTGAAAGCAATAGCACCTCTCCCCTTTTTTTCCCCCAAAACTGAATCTCTCTGCAAAACTCTTTTGCCACCAGAAAATTTTTGGTGCACTGTTCATGCACCCTTCATGCATATAAGCAAGCCCAGTGTTTGTCTTCAACCGAATAGAATAGATAATGGGGCTGCTATGAGATACTCAGCCTCTTCTTTTATTTCAGAATTAAAAAGCAAGCCCCACTCTTCCCTCAAGAGATTATCTTATATTTAGCCCCTGCGTGTCTCCTATGCTTATTGATTCAAATATCTGCAAAAGGCAGCTTAAAATAGGCAAAAAAAGCATTGATGATGCACAATCTGTGCACAGTGCCAACACATTATATACATTCTAAAATGCAGGCACATTGTATATATATAAATACATTTTATATATATGTAAAATAGTTTGCTACAAAAATATAAAACTATTTTGCTATGTAGTTATCGGTATAAACAAGCAGCCATTTAATTTATATACTAAAATAAAGCAGATTTCCAGTCACTGTCCAACTTCTTTCTTTTCTTTTATTCTTTTCCCCTGCAGATTTTTTTTTTTTCTGAAATCTGTATTTGCATGTTCATCCTCTGTGTGATGGGAAGCTTAGAATTCATCATCAATGCTAAAAACCAGAAAAGATCCTCTATACCAATAGGTCAGGGCATTCTTTTGCGATTTTAATAATGGCCTGTCCTATTACATTTGTTATTCATATAGAATAAGGATAGACAATTTTTAGGCATTATATAGCTTTCTTCTGGTATATTAGCTTTGTGGCTTTGAGAGGCCATTTTCTAAAGATTCGAATAGTCGAATGACATCTTGGGAAATGTTACATTCTCACTGCATTTGCATGATAATGAAGATGAAATTTCATATACGCTACCTGAATTATACTTATCTAAGTTTTGTTTTACCAAATGACCAAAGGAATACGTTTCCTGAGTCAAAGTATTGCCACACAATGCAATACATTTTTCCTTCAATGAAAGATGTGAAACTATTAAAAAAAAAACCCCAACATAAAACCCCCTGCGTAATTTATGTAATAGCCTTAATATGATCTCATCTGCTATCTCTGCATACTTATTTCCTTTGGAGAAAATTCCACAGCATTCAAAAAAATACCCATAGTATTTTTTTTTTTAAAGGATGAAGGAACAGCTCTGTAGGACAGGAATGCTACTGAAACATTTTACTTCTCACCAACCAACAAACAGTGTTATCATTCACTTGGTGAAGTTCACCTCTCAGCTTCTTCACTGTGTAGGTGCTCCCCATGGGGTACAACTGCATTTCACCTGACCTGATAATTTTATGACCACAGAAACAGGTCTGGTGGATGACAATATAAGAGGCATCTCTCCCATAATTAGGCATGCAGGCAGATATGGAGAGCTCAGAAAGTGCAGCAGTGAATTTCTCAGATTCTGACCATGGGATTTTATGTTGAAGAGCTACAAGGGTGACCCATGAATGTGGCTGCAAATCCTGGGTGGCCTGATCTACCACACTGGTGATGACGAAGACATTCAAAGTGTTTATCCTTTCTTAGCAACACAGAAATGATCCACCACCAGCCTACTCAGCCATTTGTACTTTGTAGCACAGGTCCAGAAAGGCAAAACCCATCTGTGTTTTTAAAACAAAGAGACCATGTAAAAAAATGCTTTTGTAAGGTTGAGGAAAACTTATCACTAACCCATTCAAGTCAGAAAATGACATTATCAATCGAAGCAAAGACATCAGCACAAACAGTCTTAGATTAGGTCTCGACTTATAATTGCGAAGTCTTTGAAAGGAGAGTAATTTTGATTTTTGCTAGAAGCTATGGGCATTTTTTTTTTTAAACAACCACAGCATGGAATAAATGTTGCACATAATGGTGAATTAATTTAACATAGCTGGTCTATGCTATGCTGGAACTGCAGAAACACATCCAAATTAAACTAAAAAAAACCAACAAAAAAATACTTATCCTGGAAAAAAAAAAAAAAAAAAAAAAAAAAGGAAAGGCCTATACTCAAAGGAACATCTGAATAAAATTGAGACATCCGCAGTAAAGTTTTCCCTTCTCCCTGGAATGTTTGAGATGAACTCAGTGTAACACTGCCTTCCAAGAAAAGACAGGGTGATCAATGCAGGAGCACATCAGGCTCCCTTGGACAGGCCAATCAATGCAAGAAAGAACCTTGCCCAGGGCCTTATGCAAATAGAAGCACGTCCTGCAACCCGGGGAGGGAACATGCGCAATAGATCAATGGCATCTGAAAAACCTTACAGCTACATCAGCCTCAGACAGTAAATATATAACGATGAATTCCTCACGTTCAGCCACGAACTCTTCAAGCTAGGTTATTTTCAACAGGTTATTTTGTTCGGTTTTGTTTGTTTATTTTTATTTATTTATTTCTTAATTAAAAAAAAAGAAAAAGAAATTCTGCCATGGGTTTAAGACACGAACNATTTCTTAATTTAAAAAAAAGAAAAAGAAATTCTGCCCTGGGTTTAGACACGAACAGCAGCGAGGAGGAATATAACTACTGAGGGTTAAACTAACAATGATCTTTTTAAGGCTGAGAAAATATAATCTTTGACTTTATCATCTTGTAAAACACTGGAAATTATGTGCTAACTGGTGTAGAGCCATATAGAAGGAGGCAGTTCGAATTTTCTGTGTCATTATTTTGATTTTTTTTTTAAAAGTATTCAGTAAAATACTCTGTGATGTAAAAAAAAAAAAAAGGTTTATCATCAACAAGAACTACAATACCTGAGACATAACATCACAGACATCACTCTGCTGACTGAAATTCATTCTATTGAAGAATATTGTAATTAATTTTTCTGTACCTTCATTTTAGACTGTTTTAAAGCAATTCAAGAAAATGCTAAGCCTCATAACCAAAGCAGCTGACATACACATTAATACTACAAATGCACTCTAAATGGGAATAAAACTTGGTAAGGTGCACAAAACAATATTCATGACCACAGGACCATACAACTTCACCAGCTAATTGTTAAAAACATCAAAATTGCCAAAATAACAAGTCCTCCCACAGAGACTTGCAGGGAAGCGTCCTAAATAATATTCATCATGTATTCTCGGGAAAGGGATAGGGAAAGAAAGGAGAAAAGTGAAGGGAAAAAACCCTACAAAAACTTTTCCTCTGAAAAAGCTCCACTTTTAAAGACCTCAAGTGGCTCTGAACTTCACAGCAGAAAGGAATAATGCTCCTATCAGACAGCTACTGCCACTCCAGGACAAAATACAGATATCAACAAGCAAATAAAACACATTAGTTTGATCAACCCTGTAAAAACCTCATATACTCTGCATCCTGATCCTGCAGGATGCCGAGAGTCACTATCACATTTGATTTGTCTTGGATACTGTAAAAGACTGAAAAAAACCTAATTAAACTATTTGGGGTTTTTTTCTGTATTTATGAGGAAATTTTACTCACTTTATTTTGACACTTTGGATTAAAATCTCAGTTCAGTTCCACAGTGTTAAAAGCACAATTTTCTCAATGAATACATGTGCAAAATCTACTTACGCATTTTCACTTCATATCACATTCAGGCAAAGCCCTTAAATAGGATTATTTTAACATTTAAACACTGGTAGTCATGCTATTATTAATATTAAAATACCTCAATAATATACTGAAAGAGCTGTGTAACACATCTCCACTAGATTAAAGAACAGAAAGTTCCGGGATAAAATGCAAATTCAAGCTGCTTCTTACAGCACCACAGTTTTAAAGCTCTCTTCACCACAGTATGTTTGGATTCCTTTTTACTCCACCTGGATTTGCAATGCCTAATATATTATTAACTTGCAGTTCCCCTGGCTGATCCACTAAACTGGGTCTTAAAGTCTTATAAAATCTCTACTGTTCCACACAAAAGCCGTACATATACTTTTCACCATAATTAACATTTAAATTAGGAGTAACACAATACACATCTGTAGCTTTATCGGCTTAAGATCACATCACAGAAATGAGAAAAAAGTATGAAACAACAGTGGGACAACTTTAGAAAAAATAAGAAACCCAGAATTTAAAACAGCTTAATATTTCAAATAAAATAATCTGAATGCACCACCAAATCTATCAGAGAATAACAGATCTGATTTCTGGATTCTTCCATCATATAAGCAAACTCAAAATGCCTGCTTCTCTTTTTTTTTAGTGTTCATATCTACATTCTAAGAAAACTGCAGTCTCTTTAGATTCTGATGATGTCACAAGTTGCCAAATCTTTGACATTAAGCTGCTCTCCAAACCAACCTAGAGAGTATAAGCAATTACCTATAAACAGAATGCCAGTATACATATTGTAGCTGCTTGAAATAAACCCCAACCAGCAGTAGTTGGTTCCTCTGTGTGTCCAGAAAATAGTAATTTATAGACATGGTGATAACCATATCTCTATAAAGAGCTGTCCTAAAAATTTCATTTTTACTCTCCTGGAGTGCCACTGAAAGGAAAGAGGCATCTGCACAGAGTGAGTAACATTGAAGCGTGTACACCACAGCCAAAAAATCTGTCTCTTGGTAATACCTGGAATTAAATAAAATAAAAAAAGATGTGCATCTCATCAAGCATTGAAACAGCCTTTCCAAAGAAGCGGTTAAATCAGCCCCTTGCTGGAGGTACTCAAAAGACATGGTAGGTCTATGATTGGACTCCATGATTACAAAGGTCCCTTCCAACCTAGAAGACTCTATGATTCTATGAATAGAAGATTTTAGAAGATTAAGAAGGCAAATTCCAAAGATTAACCTGAATGGGGTGAAGAACTAGTAAGACTCTCCAGAAAAACACAAGACAGCACTTCTTACTGAAGCACTAGGACTTGGGGTAGTATGACAGTGAAACAGCACTTCAGGAATTCACTTTGGGGAACCAAAAGAGAGATGGACATAAATAATTTAGATTAGAGTGAAAGCAAAAATATTCAATGTTAGGCACTTTTCCCAGAGGTTCAGGGTAGAAGCTCCCATTACTGTTGCTGGATTTCCCCAGTGTCTGGGAGAGCTTCAATGGGTATGAGAGAGTTCAGAGAGAAAACAGCTCTATCAAGGTGTACCTCTACACATGGCAACTTGTAACTTTTGCAAAGTTTGGGTAGTCAGTAAGAAAATCAATAGCTAGGCAAAAAACTAAGGAAAACCAGTTGTCCTGGGTCCTGGAGTAAACTGTTGGAATCAGCAGTGAACTTCAAATGTTTTAAGGAGATGGCTTCACACAGACCTTGCCCATCAGCTTAGATTGACTCAGGGGCTGAAGTTTATCTGAGCAACTGAAAAGATGAGAGAAGTGTTCTTTGAACATGGTCCCATGCTTTGACTTTTTTTTTTTCTTTCTTTCAAAGCTAGAATTTGAAATGAAAAATAAACTGACTGACATGTACACTGTCTCACAGAATTTAAAACAGCTGAAACAATGCAAGAAAGGATACTGATACAAAAGGAAATTATTGAGCCTGAAGGAAGTTTCTAGCCACATGTAGGGATAGATGCCAAATTTGATTTTATTTAACATCTTCATTAACAATCTGGAATTAATTAAATTCGCAGGTGACATTAAAGCAGGAGAAACTGCCAAGAGAAGTAAGGCATGAAAGAAACACAAAACCAGCTTCCAAAATTCACAGACCTGCAGCACAAAAGGGATCATGATAACAATCCAACAAGGGCTAGAATGCAGTTAGATTTAATTTGCAATAACATAATGTTGGGTGGAAAAATCCAATGTACTGCATTTAGTAGCACTGTGGAAAGGGAAAAGGGAAACACTAAAATATTGAGGGATGAAGGAACATTTGTAGGTACTAAATGGAAGGAAACTTTGTAAAAAAAATTCTAGTACCACTTAGGCTCCATTGACCAAAGTTCTGTATAGTTAAAACAAGACACTGACGTTCACATTGAGCTAATTATAGTAAGGGCACTTAAAGTATGGAGTTCAATTCTCTACCAGAAGAATGTTGACCAATAGTACTTAAAACAGGCAGGAATACAAAGAAAAAAAAAAAAAAGGATAAGACCTAGTGACATGTAGCTGGGCAATCACAGAACAAGGGGATGGAGGTACAAGAACAAATGCTAGAATTCAGAAAGCTTTTCACATCAAAATCTAAAAATATATGTTCACTGTGTATTGAACAGAATTTAAAACAATGAGAAGGAGTCATAAAAACACGCAACTAGTGAGATGATGCAAGTCTAGAGAAGTCTCTGCAAAGAAATGCAGAAAACACCATGCCTTCCACCTCTCCAAATCCCACAGGATACAAACACTTACTTTCAAACAGCTGGATTTCCAAGTTGTCCTGACTTTAACCCATCTTTGTCCATTTTATAATTAGCACTTTAACACTTCAAGATAAGAGATTTGTACAATTAGTGCTTGGTGTATTGCTCTGGTCCTCTCTCCTTTAGGAAGAAGGGACATAGGTATGGGTATAGAATGAGGCATGAGATATTACATAAGCAAATGATAAAGAGGAAACAAAAAGTAATGAGGCTGAGCAAGTTCTCTAGAGCAAGACAGTGACAAGGGATGAATATTCTAAACATGAGCCCATCCTGCAGATGGCCAGTGTTTGAGCTCTCTTTGCAGCCATTCTCTCATCCCTTTATAAATGATGAATCGAGGAAGGTTTGTAGCAGCATTTTAGCTAAATAACACCAAAAAAAGTGAAAGGACATGCAGCTCTGGTGCTCTAGACTGCTTGGTTAACATTCCTCATTCCTGTCCCAATAGATGATCCTTCCAGAACACAAACTCTTCAGAACAAGGGTAATACAACAAACAGGATACAAATAGAATAATGATGATAGTGTGTATTTGTCAGGCTTTTAAGGTAGGCTGATGGTGGCCTAAAATGTTTATCTGCTCTGTGTTAAAATGGACAACACATACACACAAATATATATGTATATGTACACACACAGAAAAACACTCTATGTATATGAAAAGAGTCATCATGAAGCTCCCCCAGGTACAACAGGCAGAGGCACACATTAAGATACTTCAGTATTTTTTGCTCAACCCATCCTTTAATTTCCTTACTGCTGCAGCCCCTCACTGTGGGATCTGTGATCCCTGTGGCTTTCTACTGCAAGCTGAAGCCTGTGCATTTCAGAAAGGATTAGCAAAAATAAGCCTTCTGAAAACAAGCAAGTAGGGAAAAAAGTCATATGCAAACACTGGAGTTTGCCCTGGTTTTAGTTCAAATTCAGCATTTCCAATGTTTGAGCCAGGGAGTGAGGCTAGAGTCAGAAAGATGTCAGCTCCAGAAAACTTAATCCAAATCATCTCCAATTGTTTGCAGCTGAAAAATAAAGCAACAGGAGGACAGACTCCTGGGTCATACCAAGGAGTATGACCATACTGATGGTCCCAGCCAGCAACTCACATGAGTCTTGATGCACGAAGGTCACGCTTGGCAGCAGCTTCGCCCCCACTCTCCTGCTCCTCACTCAATAGTGAGAAACCTAATTCCACCCCGTATTTATTCATGGCCAGTTTTAATCCATTTGTTCCTGTGCCAGCATTGTTATTCAGCTTACACAGCTCTCCCTCCCCACTATTTACTCTTCCAATGTGTTTGCAGAGTGCTACCAATCCCTCTAAGCTCTTCTTCGTTAGGCTGACACCCCAACCGCCTTTTTCCTTCAATAGCTACCCAAGTTAATGTAACAGCATCAGCAGATTACAAAGCTCTTATTAAAACTGATAAGCCCAGAGGGTGTGTGTCCATTTCTACATTTGTATTGATTCTGGTGCTTGCAGCAGGTAGGACATCTCCATGTGGCACCACAGCATGCCATGTCCACAAATCCATCATTGTCTCTTCATCTCCATTGCTCTGATGCCTCCTCCCCACATCTCCTCCAGGCTCAGTTAATCTTCCCAAATGTCTCAAATTATCTCAGATTAATCTCACCAGCACGCTGGTTGGCATTAATATTTTCCTCTCTGAGATAGAAGGAGTGAAGGAATCACAGGATCATGTTGGGCTTTTGTGTTGCATTAGCGGGTCAATCACTCACAGCCATCAGCAATGAAGCTGTGTGTCCAAAGGCTTCTCCCTCCCTGCTGTTCTCTGTTGATGAGATCATTCTTCACACAGAAATGGAGATGACTATCCCATCGATGCTTAAGTATCCTGAAGTTTGTTGTATTTCCTTTAATTATTTCACTGCATTCATTCCATTAATTCCTATTGCTGCAGAAATTCTCAGTGACTTCCCTGCTTTGTGCCAGGAGCCAGTTTCATTAGTGTACACTCACTTCATGTGCCCTCAGCAGAAATACCAGAAGAAATTTGCCCCAAGGCTGGTGATCTCAGTCCTGTCCAATCCTTTTTATATGACACACTGCTGTTTCCCCATTAGCTCCTCTTGTCCACCTTCATTTCTCATTTAATCTTTTTCAGATGAATGAGCACAGCAAAGTACAGCTGCAAGAAATAACCAAATAGAGCTAAGATCCTAATTTTGCTTTTTCACTTAATTTTCTGAGTGTCCCTAACTAACTCAGACCTGACTCAAAGAGGTGCTAACGTAAGTGTACAGCACAGAGAAGGATAAGACCCAGACCGGGTAGAGATGGGTGAGATGATCTGTCCTAAGACTGGACATACAGAATCACAGAATGGTCAAGGTTGGAATGAAACTTTCAGAGCACCTTGTTCAACCATCAACCTAACTCTGACAAAAAACCAGCATCAGACCATGACCCTCAACACCTTGTCTAGACATCTTTTAAGTATCTCCAGGGATGGTGATTCCACCACTTCTCAGAGCAGCTGGTTCCAATGCTAGTTAAACCTTTCAGTTACAACCTAAGTCACCATAAACCTACAAGACAGCATTCCATACTGCTTTCCCAACTGACATTCAACATTTGAAGAATGTCTGCTATTTCTGCAGTTTAGTGCTCACAAAGTCTCAAAGCAAAGTTGTGTTTTGCTTTGTATCTTCACAATAAGAATCCTGGTTGCTGAGGTGTTTTGGTTCTCAGTTCAATGGTTCCAGCTCTGGCCCATGCTTCCCACAACTATCGCAGCTCTGGAGGGCTCTAGCTGGAGGGCTAGAGTACCCCTCCTATGAAGATAAGCTAAGAGGGCTGAGAGCTCAGTGTGGGGAGGAGAAGGCTGCAGGCAGATCTTCCAGCTGCCTACCAGTACCTGAAGGGGGTCTACAAGAAGGATGGAGAAGGACTCTTTGCAGGAGCGTGAAGCGACATGATGAGGGGGAATGGTCTTTAACTGAAAGAGGGGTGATAGAGCTCAGATGTTAGGAAAAAAAATTTCTGCTGTGAGAGTGGTGAGACCTTGTCTCAGGTTGCCCTGTGGAGAAGTTGGAGGAGTTCAAAGTCCAGTTGGATGGGGCTTTGAGCAAAACTGGTCTGGTGGGAGATGTCCCTTCTCAGGGCAAGTGGGCTACAACCAGATGGTCCTTGAGGTCCCTTGCAACCCAAACTATCCTACAGTTCTACAGTCTTGTGTTATTTCTGCCATACACTGTTAGATTTACTTCAATTTAATATATCACCTGGGGGAATTAAGAGTTGCATATCCTCAGCTCTATCAACCCTTGTGAAAAATAATTATAAAAAAATTAGGCATATTAATACAAGAACACATACACATAAACACAACAAACCACAGAATCTGAAAATCCAGGGAATTACACTGATGAAAAGCTAATGATAGGTTCACAGCCTAACCATTAAGGCTCTCAAATTGCATTTTGCCCGTGCCAGAACACTGATGCAGCAGCAGCTCCCAGGTAGCTCAGCAGGTGTCTGTTTATCATCATTATTAGGATGGCACCTCTCAGCTCTCACCAGGGTCAGGTCCTCACCGTGCTCAGCACAATGCAGCAACATGAAGTGGCAATACATTGCAGAGAGTGTCTCCCAATGGCAGAGCTAAAATTATTTCAAATGGACAAAATTGTCTGATTTTGATGGAATCGGGGTGCTTTGGTGGATGGGATAATTTGAAAAGTGTGTTTGAAGTGCTTTCACATTAATGAAGCTACCTAAACATACACACACACACCGCACACACACTTCTATCTACACCTCTGTGCAAATTGTCAATATATACATCCAACGTTTTAGACAAAGACCATAATGAACAATTCCTGATATACTCAAATACAATGAACCTACTTTCCTTCTACTAACTTAATTATATCACATTCCCCCAGTGCACTTCGTATTTTTGCAGTATGAATGCTATAAGCTGGAGATACACAGATGATTATCACAATTTTTTCACAATTCCCATGGTATTTGCCTTCCCTCTTCACCCCCCAAAACATATTATTTAACTAAAATTAAAACAGAGAATCTGCAATTCTGAATCAAACAATCCTGAGGAAAACCTAGGAAATGCAAAACCTAAAGGTTTTTAGGAGACAAACAGGAGAAATCTTCCAGGATTTTTTTTTAAAGTACTTGAGAATCCTGAATATTTAACTGGCAATTTTGAAAGCTTAGATGTAAAAATTCTTCTCCTGATTCCAAAATTAGTGGTTGCCATGTGGTATTTGCAGCAATGAACACAGACATCCCAGGACCACCCTTTCTGTCCTCTCTACCCCAATGCTGTAATTAGCTCCACAGGGGATGGCCATGGCATGCAGGTAGCCACGGAGGCACAATATATCATCTCTCCCACAGGTCTTTCATGCAGGCAATGACAAAAGAAGACATTCTTTTTGAGGCAAAATAACTGTAGACCCACAAAATTTGGCAGAAAATCTCAAAGAAGGCATTGTACCAGAAACTTATTTTCTGTAAACTAGATACAAAACTGACTCCATCAACTTGAAATTCTCACTTTCTGTGAAATTTGTAAAATTATTACAAGTGAGGAGCTGGGAAAGTTCCACAATTCACTGTCAAGCTGCTTCTGAAAATAAAATCCTGACTACACTGAGTAAGGGATAACAGAAGTGAGAAGCTGAGATGTGTTCATGAATCATGAGTAGAGTTTTTTGAAAACCAGTAATTAGCAGAACACAGTGACCCAACAACTATTTTTAGCAACATGCATTCAAAGAGTAATTTAGGTGTTGCTATTATTAGATGAGTGCTTAATTTCCAGTGTTAAATTTACAGAAAGTTTTAATTACTAAATATTAAGATATGGTTTAGCATATGGCTTATGATTTAGCATTTGTAATTCAAGCTATAAACAATACAACTAATTACATTTATTGGTGGAACTTTGCTTCCCACACATGTTCAATCACTTTTAATTATTCCCCAAGTAATCTATGACCCAGGAAGTTTCAGAAATTGTGAGCTCCTGTTGCAATAACTGGGAAACACTTTCTGTGCATTCAAGCATGACACAACAGACAGATCCTTGCAATCACAGATATAAAGAAATGCAGATTAAAAAAGCTGCAAAGATAAAAAACCCTCAACCTTTTAGATGTTTTGTCATGTGTTTGAAAATTGCCATCAGATTTGTTTAATGAAGAGCTTCTAAATGAGAGCCTGATTTTTGAGGTTAAGAGGAAAAGTTGCTGTGAAGACCAAGTTAGGCCAACAAAACTTTGTAAACAGCAATGCACACCTTTTAGAATAAATCCACACAAGATAAACATTGTTTGCTCTCTTTTCATGGACTTTTAGAGTTTTCCACCACATCCTAGTGTCAGACTTGAGGAGGCAAGCAGAGTTCTGCTGAGTTCCTCTACAGACTGCAGCTGCAAACCTAGGTGCACCTGGACCTCTCCTGTCCTTGCAAGGCTGGACACTACCTTGGACCACCCCAGGAGAACCAACAACCATGAATGAGTGTAAGTATCAGATTTTTTTTGTCTTTCCTTGCCAAACACCAGAGCTTCAGGTTTCCACTGAAAGCCCAGTGCCATGACAAAGCCGTGAGCAGGAGATGGTGGTGAGTATTGAAAATGAAAAGCAAGTTTAAAGATATTCACTGAAAATGCAAATATTTTTTGACTTCTTCTGTTTTTCTGGGCACATTCAAAGGCAGGGGGGCCAGGAAGAAATGTTCCTTCCACATGCTTCACAACATTCTCCTGCAAGAGGCCAGGATGCCAAGAGAGCAGCTGTGCAACAGGTCTCCATAACAACTGTGACCTACGATATTCTCCACGAGCTGACACAAAAATTTTTCCACACAACAAGTGTAGAGGTGTTATGGCTGCTATACAGTGCAGCTGCTCCATCACCCTCATCATCTCCCCCACAACAGGCAGTGAAGAAAGTAAAGTGATCAAGTACATCTTTGTCATAAGACAGTAATTGCCCATCAGGCTGCTCTATTTCTGGTTTTTGAGCTTCTTGTAATTACCAAATGCCATATGGATGAAAAGTTGAAGAGAAAGGCGATCACCACAAAATAAAATCTTGCAAATTAATGTTGTGAAAAAAATCCCCAAACTTGGGGGTTTATTACAACAATATCTGCTTCAGTGTGTGCATTATTTAATTAAGCTGCTCTCAGTCAAGCTCAAGACACCAAACCTCCTCTACCAAACCCAGGTGTTAATATGCTTTGATCTCTTTAAAAACAATCAAGATACATTAAATATACTCCCCAGGTCTAGTTTTGCATGACAGACATGTGATGTGCCAATGGTTATATATTATATTTTTCCTCTCAGGCATGTGTCTCCTGCCGAGACAGCAGACTACAGAAGCTGACCCTTACTGAGACCATCTTGTCTCTCTGACAAAGCTTCTTTTTAACTTCTTACTTATTGGATGCTTCCTGTGATGGATAAAAAACTCTAGCTCAGCTTGCGATAATTTCACAGGCCCTGAGCACCCTGACCCTGGAAGCCCCAGGGTCAAAAGTCAAGTCTTGTTCTGAAACATCTGTGTGTTTCATATTAAAGTAGAACAAAAGTGGAGAAATATCCACCAGCATGACAAGAGAAACAGGCAAAATGGGAGTGACACATTGGTCATCTGTTACCCACGCCACCTGAAGCCATAGACTAAAAAATGATGGAAAAACTCATCAAGTGTCCTTCCATGAACACTTTGTTTAGGAAACACTGAGAATGGTCTCCAGGATGTCTTTATTCCCACAGTGTGTTAAGTTTATGTATCTGTAGGCATTCAGTGACCCAAACAAACTTTACAAAACCTACAAGAACTCTACTGGGATCTCACTTTGGATAGAAGAGGGCACATCAGAATAACCTGGGCTGAAACACAGACTGAAAATCACAGCACAGGAAAGATAAGACAGAAGAAACACTCCCTGTCCTTCACTGCATCTAAGGAGCAACGAGTACATGCAAATCAATCCACCTCTTGCCCAAAGTTGTGGTTATACAGGGAATCTTTGCTGACTTTATATCTTAAAAATTTAGTTTTGAGGTTGTTTATTGACCTGGTAATAAAAGGGTGCCCCATGGAAAAAGATCAGCTGGATTGTTCTGAAGTCTCAAATCTGTACACATCACAATTATTTAAAAAGTACACTTCTGGAAGTATTGGTGAAAATCAAAATGGCTGTAATTTTTACAAATGAAAAGGGATTAACAGAAGTCTTAAGTTCTTAAAATAATACAGATGGTCAGGATTCTGTTTTCCACTTAGAGCAGTGCAAGATTAGCACCTATGCTTGCTTTTTCCTAACTGAGGAATTCGTCTCATGTTGAGCCAGGAGTAACTTTTACTAACTTCTAGTTAGTAACTAGTGTGTTACAGACTAAAGATGTACACATAAGTCTGTGATCCCTGTGACTATAAAACAAATGGTAGTGTTCTGCAATTTATGCTTCCACTATAAACAGAACTTCTTTAAAAAAAAAAGTGTCAATAAAACAAACCCTGATTATACCAGCATTTTACAGTTAAGTAAGGAGATCAGCCACACTAAGAGAATGGCACATGAGATCAACAAAAAACCTGAAAAAATTGAAAAAGTTTGCCTGTAGACAAGAGTGAAAAAGAGTGAAAAGAAATGTTCATCATCAGGGAAAGGGTAGCTCTACTCTGTGCAGAGGCTTCCTCCCTTTACATCACTCCAGGATTTATCCAGAGCCTGATTAATGGCAAAAAAGGGCTGCCAAGAGACTTTTTGGACCTTGATGGAAAAAATGCCTAATGGGCTAACTCAACATCCTCCCCCCCCCCAAATTTCCCTTCTGTTCAGTTCAAATCTATCAGATAGGTTAATCTACAAGGAGGTGCATCAGTTAAAGCAACTTTTAAATTGCTCTTGTACATTCTCATTCTTCATCTTTCATCTTTCTGCCCCAGAGCAGAAACTTGCCAAGTGCTGCCATTCAGTACAAATCTTGGACAAGGTAGAGCCAATGTTGTTTTGTTTTCCCAGTCTTTCAGTTTTCTGGGACCTTATTACTTAAACTAAAAGCAGAGAAAAATGCAGTGGCATTCCACCTGGAAAGAGCACCTCAAAGACCCATATTTGATCATCAATTCAAAGTTCCTCCTAAATGTTTCCAAGGAAGGTAATCACAAAGAATAGAAATATCTGGGAAAGACTTGGAGAAAGAAGGCAATGGAGAAAAATCAAACTTACCAACTCTACAAAGGCAAGTCCACCATAACTGTGAGCAACAACAAACACGTTTTCTGCAGCTGACTGTGAAATAAAATGGTCCCAAACATAAATTGCATGTTCTTCAGGAGATCCATTATCCTGCAGGAAGAAATGACATTTGTGACAATTACCTTTTAAAAACTGGCAATTCTAAAAGCAGCATGTTCCTGTATGTTAAAATATTTTTTTAAAACAATCCTTGAATGTGTTAAAAAAAATAAGGATGGATTCATTTGTTTAAATAAAAGAAATTTAAGATTGCAATTTAAAGGCAGTAAAAATGTTGTTTCATTGTGACTTATTTTAATAAATACAACAAAAATGATGCATCTGCAAAATTTTGCCTAAATATGATTATGGCAATTCAGCTAAACAGAGGCATTCAGAGAATTATGAGCCACTGCTCTGATTTTCATTCTTTTGACAACTCTTTGTCAAATGTTTGTTCATTGATGGTTTGTTTAAAGCAGTTAAGCCCTCAGCCTGATAAAACAAACAAAACCAAGTAGGAACAATATAATTTTGCTTTTTACAGTTTTTTTCATATTATGGGCCAACGGAAATCTGCCAAAGATTAAAATTATAGTATTTGCATCTAATCTTTTAAACACTGCATTTTGCAACTGCAGTCTATGAGATATAGGGCAGACAGAACACCTTATGGTATTGACTCATTCACCATTGCTTTGGATTCTCTGGGAGTTAGGAGTGTTTTTTCTTAGAATTAATCAGAATTTGTGAACATCAGCCAGTTCAAGAGCTACCAAAGGCATTAGAGTGATTTAAACTGATTTTACATCATGAATGTGCACTCCCACGTCTAGCTCAGATTCTTGGAAAGCCCCATAACCCTCTATATTATATTTATTTCCCAGGTTGTCCATGCTTGCTTGGCTCCTCTACCCCATCAGTGTTTCATAAAAAGTACAAACTCTTCAGTTCCTTGGGGAAAATAAAGTACAAACCAGCAAAAGCCACTGTCAATGAGAAGAAGCTAATTATATCGTGTGAAATACTGCAACTCTACCCAGAACACTTTAGCAAGAAGTGATTCAGGACTTAATCCCATTCTGAAACTAATTTTCATGAATTTGAGCTCTTACACTTGTCTAAAATCAACGAGAAGACAGATGACTAAATAATGTGTTGGATTCAAGCTTTTACTTCTCACCCTGTCGTTTCCTAAATAGAAGTAAGATGGCTACAATCTTTATAGACCTGGACACAAAGCTTTAAAAGCAATGATGCTATTTTAATTTCTTTTTTGTTTTTTTTTTCTTTGTTTTAGTCTATGGTAGCTGTGACTAAAACACATTTATGGAATTTGTCACAAAGCACTGAAGGTATTCCTCTTAATACTGGATAATTTTTGCTTTTGGGTGACTCTAATAGATCATAGTTTGAACTAATTATGTTTCCAGTGTTGTAAACCACATCAAAATGAGGAAGGGTTTATTTTCTCTCTGTGAGGAAAGAGGGAAGTTTGTCTGAAGTTTGCCCAGAGAAATGGTGGAGGCCCCATCCTTGGAGACATTCAAGGCCAGGCTTGATGAGACTCTGAGCAACTTGATCTAGTGCAGAATGTCCCTGCTCACTGCAGGGGGTTGGACTAAATGACCTTAGAAGGTCCATTCCAACTCTGTGATTCTGTGATTCTATGAATATGATTGACAGAGCAGTCATTAAGACAAAGCTGAAGGACAATTAAAACTGAAGTTTCCTAGGGAAAGATGATCTACTCTTAATTATGACACGTATGGAAGAGGCACATTAGAAAGCTGACAATAGTTTCCAGAAGATTCTATCCAGAAGATTTCTATCCAGAAGATTTATAACGGCTAAATACAGAGGAGATGGCAGTTGTTTTTAAATAATAATGTTATCCTTATTTCACTTGTCAGTGATTTTTAACATGGTACATAACCTTGCTTTAACATTCTGCCAAAAGTAAGAGGATCTTTAACGTTAATATTGCTTTTTCAGCTGTTTTGCTTTTATTATTCTCCACACAGTTTTAGGGGTCTCACAAGACTAAGAGCACAGCAGGAAGCTTGTGAAGGATTCAGTAACTCAGCCCGAAAAACCTTCCACCAATTACAGCATAGCCAGTAAGCCAGATCATCAGCTCCAACAGATTCACAGAGTGGTAAAAAGAACTCCATAGGATTTTGTAAAAGCAAGAAGAAATGAGCTAGAAGGAGTTAGATACAGCCTGTAAAAAAAAAAACCAACCCCAAAAGAACTCCACAAAATGTGCTGCTGTACATACTGTGGTAAACACTAAACAAGGTAAGAAACACACATCTTTGCCTGAGGGAGTGTGGAGGAGTCACAGGTGTTTAGAAAAAAAGCTCTTTCTTCAGAGCACCTGCTTGTTTTCCCCCGTCCCCTAACAAGCCCTTATTTTAAACAGTTCATACAGAGAATAAATGGTTGCACATGTCTGTACAGGGAACATCTGTCCATGAGGATGGACAGGAGGATGGGAGCTCCTCCAATGGGAGCCACAGAGGATAAAGAGTGTAGGGAGTGACAAGGAATTATAATGGGAAAGAAGTGATGGATCTCAGGGGCCCACCAGCAGCACAGATATAAATTGGAAGGGGATAGATTCAGACTTGACATAAGAAAGACATTCTTCACAGTGAGGGTGGTGAAACACTGTTAGAGGTTGCCCAGAGAGATTGTGGATGCTCCCTCAATCCCTGGAGGTGTTTAAGGCCAGGCTGGACAAGGCACTGAGCAGCCTGATCTAGTGGGAGGTGTACCTGCCTATGGCAGTGAAGTTGGAACTTGATGATCTTTAAGGTCCCTTCCAACCTGAACTGTTCTATGATTCTATGAGAATGGGCACTGCCAACTGCAAAATGTAGACAAGATCCTTAGGATACACAATTATCGCAGGTCCATTAGGACACATGGATTAACTTCCTCTGCCTAGACTGGAGTATATGATGAGGCTAAAAACTGTGGTTTCAGTATGAAAGGTGACTGTTTTCAGGCAGCTGTTGCTTTTCATTGTTGCTTTATGCAATGAACTTATTTATCACCTTGTGAAATTATTTCATAACGTCGGGGGCCTCCTGGTCGTGATTTACATAATTATGGAATCAAAGAATTACAGAACAGCTTGGGGTGGAAGGGACCTCAAAGCTCATCCACCCCCTGCCCTGGGCAGGGACACCTCCCACTAGTGAATGGGCTCTGAGCCCAGTCAACCTGACCTTGAATCCCTCAAGGAATGGGGCAGCCACAGCTTCTATGGGCAGCCTGGTCCAGGGGCTCAAAACCCTCATCTGCAACTGGTAGTTCTATGTCTAACCAAGGATATGATGTTTTCAGATGTTTACAGCTGCATGTCTTCATCTTCCTGACCTCCAATGACAGGACCTAGGGTAATGGGTGCAAGGTGGAACACAAGAGGTTCCACAGGAATATGAGGAAGAACTTCTTCACAGTAAGACTGACAGAACTCTGGATTGGGCTGCCCAGAGAGGTTGTGGAGTCTCCTTTTCTGGAGACATTCAAAACCTGCCTGGATACATTCCTGTGTGACCTAGTCCAGGTGTTCCTGCTCTGGTAGGGCTAGATGATATCTTGAGGTCCCTTCCAATTTCTGATATTCTGTGATTCTCATGCTGATCTCTCTTGAAATAATTTCCATCCCCCATATAATTTGAAATAAAAGAAAAACCTCATTGAGAACCATGTTATGTGGAAAGGCCAATTGCAAAGTGACTCTAAAGCAAGTGGGTGTTGGGATGCTGCAGACCAGGTCCCTCCTGACACTGTTCTTTCACTTCATATCTATGGAGAAGAGAAGGGGCTCTAGGCATGGAAGGCAGAACTTCTACCACACCTTCCACCTGCCTCTGGTTTCAGTGGAATACCCTCAGTAAGATTTATCCCTTATGCCTCCAGTGAATGAAAAGATACCAGTGCCTTTTTCCTAAATTACCACATTTTAATTCTTTTCACCAACAAAGACAGAGAATGTACCTGACTTGCCACCACTGAAGGCCAATACTACAGAGACAATCAGAAAATTGAATGCTTGTCATACTTGGACACAGAGATTCCTACCGAAGATTTCCTTGGAGATCAGAGTAGGCTAAAATCATTGAACACAAGTACTGCTGAGGAATTTTATCTTGGCAATATTATATTTAATACCTTTCATGAATGCTAGAGGAGGCAGGCATTTATGGAACCTGCTAATGAAGAGCATCTCTAAAACTCATACAGAATATAAGTAGTCAGATATTAGGTTCTGATTCAGTTAATAAAACACAGCTAATCAAAAAGATGCTCTTGCCAGATGGACATACTCCTGTGGAATGAGAAAGGACCATCAGGATTTCGCACATAAAAAGAAATTTTATTCCACCTGGAAGAGACTGGTATTCACTGGTATTTCATCTGTTCTGGTTTCAGAACAGATTCTTTCCTCTAGTGTCAGAAGATGACTTTATATTCCTCCCTGCCCCCAGGATTTTTTGAACACTATCTCAACTACTTATAACAATATCCAGCTTTAAAAACAAAAAAAGTGCTCAAAAATGTTAATAAATGGTTAATACAGAGCTTTTCATTTCAATATCAGATTTAATCAAACAGTTCAACAGTACAATCTATGAAAATAATATTACAGTGGTTATTAAATTAATGTTTGTCATATCTATGAAGACATTTAATGTCCCAGGGCCAAAATCTCTCCTCCTGCTGCTAAAAGCTGTGATTCACAGCAGGGAAGAAGTTATGAGATGCCAATCTACTTAGCCTCAGGTTCTGGTGTGGGTTAGAGATGTCCTGGGCATCCTGGGATTGATTTTGAGCTTACATGGGACCAAGAACAGTAGCCCATGATGACATCATTTCAGGGACCATGCAAACCAGCAGAAACATGCTTGTACAAAATCCCAGAATCACAAAATGGTTTGGGTTGGAAGGGACCTTAAAGATCATCCAGTCCGAATTCCTGTTCTGGGCAGAAACACCTCCCAACAGACCAGGTTGCTCAGCTTGGCCTTGAACACCTCCCGCGATGGGGCAGCCACAGCTTTTCTGCACAATCTGTGTAACAGTGTCTCTGCACCACCCTCATACCAAAGAACTTATTTCTAATATCAAATCTATACCTCCCCTGTTTCAGTTTAAAACTTGTTGCCCCCCTTGTCCTACTTGCTGCTACACAGCCCTGCCAAGAGTCTCTCCACCTTTCCTGAAGGCTTCTTCTAGGTACTGATAGACTGCTATAAGGTCTCCTGCTGACTTCTCTTCCCCAGGCTGAACTTCTTGAGTAGTTTCAAAATAGTTTTGCTTAGGAAAAAAAACATTTTGCAGCCTTAAAAAATCTCTCTGGTATAATTTTCTAGCCCCTGAATACCCCAAAATGATTGTGGGTGGATTTTCAGGCCATGCAATTGTACAAAAAAAGAGTAGTGGAAGTGACCACGGATTTTGGTCTGTCATTTTTCCCCAGTATCACTGATGCTAAGAATTGAAAAGTATATAACATTTTAATGGTTAGAGCCATTAGGAAGTCCCAGATAAGCAGTGTGCACAAACTCAATCTGGTGTTACATTCCACTGCATTCAAAAAACAGGTTGAATTTACCAATGTAATATCACAGTCATTAATTGTTAAATACCAAGCTGAAGTGATGCTGCAACCAGAACCTTATCAACTCTGCCAGATTCCAAAGCCTAGACATTGCAAGGTCTGCAGTTATGATGGACTACCTGAGTTGATAACACATGGAATTATCTAAACAACATTTGCATATTTGTGTAATTATTTCCTAAGGTTAATTAGCTCCTGCAAAGTGGCTTGCCCTTTGAGACTGCTTGCTGTGACAGGTTCACATATTTCCTGTTTCAATGCCAAATTTTACTCTTTTTTTTTGTTTGTTTGTTTGTTTGTTTTCTTTTTTTAAAGTAACCTGTTGCTGAAAAGTTACAGATGGGGCAAGATCCAGAGATGTTGAACTACTGCAGACTTTGCAGAGCAGCTCAGATCCCACATTAAACTCTTAATTCATCAAAATGCAAAGGAAAAAAAAATCAAATCAAGAAAATCAAATTAGTTTTAAGCTGTGGTGACAGCTCGCCTCTTTTACTTTGCTTTTTTTTTTTAAAAAAAAATCAACGTGTTGGAATCACATTTGTTTTTGCGACAAATGAAAAGTGAAATGCATACAAATAGGGAAATATGCTGTAAAACTGAATAGTTGAAGGTGGTTTCTATAATTACTGCTTATCACAGCAAAACAATTTCTCCTTCTAGGCCGATGAATTACTGTAAACAAGAACAGCACATATGCTAAAGAGGGAAGAATGGGAGTCCATGTTGGCTGGGTTGCAGAGAGATGGAGAAGGCTCAGGTCTCCATCTCCCTCCCTTCCCTGGAGATGTCACCACCGGCAGGATCTTTGCAGTTTTCTACAGCTCATCCCATTGCCTCAGTCCAGCTTGAGGGAGGCAAACATTCCCCCCCAGCATTTCTGAAAAATCAGTGAGTTAAAAATAATACATAACACAGCCATTATAAAAATGTAACTTAGAGAAGCAGCAGGTTGCCACTAAAACAGCCCAGGATGGAGCAGCATTTTCAGTAGCAACTGGCTATAAGTATTATCTTCTACAAAATGAGATGCATTTTCTCTACAAAAAACTCATCCCAATCCAGTGTTTGGAGGTCTGAAATAAACAGTGAAGGGATGTGGTTTATTCAGTGATGCTCTTCTAGATCATCATGACCTGACCCACATTTGCAGAAGTCTTTAGAAACAAACCCAGTGAAAATTACATGGATTTCACTGGAAATGTCCCTTGACTAGAAGGCAAGACTTTCAAAATTTAAATACCTATGTACAGATATATACAGATAACAGAAGGCATGAGTGAGGAACACTGAAGATAAATGAATGGATTAGATTTCAGTTTTAAATTCAATTAAAATCAAACAGCTAAAGTGGGTTTTAACCCATGAATGGGTTTTCTGAAGCTTGGGCATAATTAGCACCAAGTAAATCTGGAGCTACCTGTTCTAATACTGGCAGGGTTAAAACAAAGTCCTCACCCTTGCGAAGGATCCAACTACCCCAGGATGGGCACCTGGGATTCGCCATCACTGGGAAAATCCCTCACAGCTCTGGTAGCCTCATCACCTCCTCCTGCCCCTGCACTCCCCTCTTCTCTGATCTTGCATTTACAATTCACTTTTCCTTTACATTTTCTGTCCTTTCACAATCTTAGATGAAAATAAGAACGTGGTATTGAGTCTCTTTTGCTCCTTCTACTATACTTTTCCAAAATCTGCCCTCTCTTTTTCCTCCTTCAACCACTGAGAGTACTAAAATTGATGCTTATCATCTGCCCTCACTCCTTTTGCAAATATTTGCCTTACACTAGACAAAAACCCCCTATTTTTATTATGATAGAAGATAATGAAACTATATTATAGTTTATTATCACCAGAGCAGCTCCAAAGCCTTAGTGCAGGATGAAGTCTAAGAGCTTTGAAGGCAAGAAAGTTGACACAAAGCCAAAAAAACAGCCTGCACAGATTTTTTTTTCTCAGACAGCAGCTACGGTATTACAAGGGAGGAAAAGGAGAAAAATAAGGAAAATACAGAAAACAAAACCAGGAAAAAAGTGGAAATAAACATCTCCTATTGGCATTTTTCTGCAGCATGAGTATATGAACAGGATCTTAGAGTTTTGATCATTAATTGGTGAATTTCCAGCATATCAGGAAGCATCCCATCAAGCTGAAAATAATTTTTACTGTTCTGACCAGAGAGTTGCGGGCACAGGACTTTCTGAAATGTCTCCTACTCCAAGGGATGATCCTAGGAAGTGGCAGCACATTTCTCTGACAATAGGACTTAATGAAGTTGCTGGAGCTAGTCTGTGTACCATGTACATGGGGATACACAGGGAGGAAAATGAGATGGCTCTTGCAGAACTCTCATATCTGGATTCTCAGGCAGGATGTCAATGGACTGCACTGGGGTGAGGCCAGCTGAAGGGAACAAGATGGAAGGAAGCTGTGGAAGAGTGAATGAAGGTAACCATATCAAGATCACCTTGCAAAGTAACCATGACTAGGGGAGAAGACACTAGGGGAGAAGAGGAAAGGTGATGGGTGGAGGCAAATTTGCAAAAGAAGTTCTCAGCTGTGACAAAATGCACCTGAAATTCAGTTCAGCAAGTCTTGCCAGGAGCACAGGACAAAATGGGTGATGGGAGCTGAGTAGAAAGTAGATGGTCTGAGTGAAAACCAACAGGGAAGACATAAAATCGCAAAGGGATGATGCTGTGGCCTTGAAAACTCAAATACAGGACACATTACCTGCCTCCCTTCCTCGATGGGCACTCTATAGATTTTATTCACCCAATTTGCTGCATCAAAATACCACCACCCATTAGGCTTTGATCAGCTGCATGGGTCCTTAGTCACCAATGCCTGGTCTTGCTCTGCGTCAGCACAGACCACTGAATGTGCACAGGGCTGACACTAAAATAGCAGTAATATGTTATTGGAGAGCTATTTTAATCAGCAATTGTGTTCATGTTTGTTCAGAAAGAGTCACACTGTGTTTTTCCTAACTTGTGAACCTGTCAGGGATTAAAGCAAAAGGCCTTTGATGTGAAAAACCCGTCTCTTCCACTTACCATGCAGGAGAAATAAAATCACTTTACTATCCTTTTATGGGCACCTCCTGAAATGGGGGAATGACAGGAGGTGTGACCAGGTATCACAACAGTGAACTGTGGTTGCTCCTGGAGCCACAGATATAAGTAGCAGAGCCAAGGTTATTATTTGGCACATGCCTTTGGACAGTAAAGTGACTTCAGCGGGTGTTTTTCCATACTACAGATTTCAAACTGATACCTCAATCTATTTGAGATGACTTTGCATAATTTCTTGTGCCTGTTTTCCTGTGAAGCAGCCCAGGCCACTGACAGATGCATTCCCAATACTGCTTCCAATGCCCCAGTAATAAAGATATTGTGTGTATATGCTTAGAAAGGAAGACTGGAAGGCTTGCATATTGCAGTTAAATACATGGTGGATTAAGTTAGAGAGCAGTCCCACAGCATCCTCACAGCTGAACTGAGAAAATGTGGTCTGGACGATTGGGTAGTGAGGTGGACTGTCAACTGGCTGAAGTTGAAAGAAGCCAGAGAATTGTGGTCAAAGGGACAGAGTCTAGCTGGAGGCCTGTTTCTAGCAGAGTCCCTCATGGATTGGTACAGGGACCAGAACTGTTCAATAAATTCATCAGTGACTTAGATGAGGGACTAGAGTGCTCTGTCAGCAAGTTTGCTGATGACACAAAGCTGGGTGACATGCCAGAAGGCTGTGCTGCCATCCAGTGAGATCTGGACAGGCTGGAGAGTTGGATGGAGACAAATTCAATGAAATATAACAAGCACAAGTGCAGGGTCTTACATACAGGCAAGAACAGCCCTGTGTATCAGTATAAGTTGGGGACTGAGCTGTTAGAGAACAGTGTAGGGGAAAGAAACCTGGGGGTCCTGGACAGCAGGATGACCA
>VZTY01003233.1:114927-143333 GCA_013400935.1 Turnix velox
CACTGAGGGTGGTAGAACCCTGGAACAGGCTGCCCAGAGAGGCTGTGGAGTCTCCTTTTCTGAAGACATTCAAAACCAGACTGGATGCCTTCCTGTGTGACCTGGTCTAGGTGTTCCTGTTCTGGCAGGGGGATTGGGGTCCCATCCAATCCCTGATATTCCATGATTCTGTGAAAATACCAGGCAGTTTATCAGGGAAGCAGGCAATCTTGACAGATCTGCAAAATGGTATTACATGAAACGAGGAATACCACCATATCTAATAACCATATAAAAAGATGTAAAACAAGAATGCTTCTGTAACAGTGAGGCAGTATTTGAATCCTCCTCTTCATAGTCAAGGGGATGAAAGGCTCAGGAGGACAGGGGTTACCCATGCCCTGCTGCTGAGAAGTTGGGCTTTCCCTGGTGATGGCAGTCAGGAAATAAAATTTGGGGCCATGTTTTCCCACATATACATATGGGAATGTAGGGAATGCAGATCCTAAACCCTGTAGGGGCTGCACGAAGGAGCTGCTTTCCCACTTTTTACCCAGAGGAACACCCAGAGGAACACTTAACCCTGAATGGAGCAACCCCAAGCCACCTCTTAGTGAAGAACAAACTGACCTTAGAAACCAAAACCCTTGTCTACACCAATCTGCCTCCAAGCTCTCATTTAAAATATTTCAACAAGCAAACAATGGCCTGAAACCATGGATTGAAGCTATCAGTACCCCACAGTTGTTCACAGAGATGCCAGAAAAAAAAAGATGCCAGTGTGGAGGCTGAAACAACTTCTCTGTTCCTTCAGCTTTTCACTCAGAAACTCAAGGTATTTCACAGCTTGAAGGGATCTGCTGTTGAAAAGAGCGAAAACTCAGAGCTCAGGCTAAATTAATTAAGTCTCAGAAATTATTATAGCCCCATATCCCTGGTATCTGCCTGTCAGACAGGCTAAGACAACTTTGTTAGACTGTTGTTCCAGTCTGGATTTTCCCGTTATTGCTTCTGATGGCGTCTGGCATTTCCTGTCATCACCACCCAACTGTCTTCTAGCAAAGTGCAGGAAAGGAGATAGAAAAGAGGAAAAATTCAGACAAACCCAGTTTCTTGGTGGCTCCTAATTACAATTTCCAGCAAAAGCTTGTGGGTTGGTATTTTTAATGATTGGATTTTTTGGTGGGCTTTTATGGGTGTCTCATTGCCCCCTCTTCAGATGGAGAGCAAATACTTAAAAGCTTTCCTTCAAAGGAGACATTACCCCTGGATTCTGGCTGTACTCTTTCAGTTCATATTGTTCCCAAATCGACAGGCGTGGTAGGAGTCACCTAACCTAATTATTTTACCACAAAGACTAGAATGTAAATCAACAGAAATATGACATTTGTCTTTTTGAGTCAGGAGATGAGAATACTGCCGATTCACCAAGAGGAAAGAGGTGCAAGAGAGGAGAATAGGAGGAAGGAGGGAAATGAATCAAAGGAAGTTTTATTTTAGGGAAAAAAAACCCCAACAACTAATTTCCCTTTTAACTTTCTGACAGACTTTCAATTTTTTTTTCTTTCTTTTTGATATTTCTTTGCTTTTGCACAGAACTCATAGAGTTTCAAGTGAAAGAAGCCTGAACTTGGAGCAGCATTTTCCAGCCAACAGCAGGGTGTCTACAAGCCTCTGCAGCCGGACCTACGTATTCTAATTTAAATCACAAAAACTGCATCAGTTTGGCCAGTGAGGCTCCAATTGGTAAAAACACACAAAGGCAGGGGTAGTTGCATTTCAGTACAACACCACTCCACTACTTCAAATGCATCTTTTGTTACTTCTCCTCATAACTTCTTTTTTCTTCCCCAACTACCTGAACTCAGAGACCAAGATCCTGCCCATAACTTATTTCTGCCAAACTTAACAAACATCACCAAAGACAGTCTTTTGTGAGACTCAATTACAGGAACAAAAGAGCATTTCTAAAACAAACCATCAGGTTGCATCCTTACAGCTGTCTTCCCTACCAGGCATGTTTCTGGCAATTAACAGATTAATTGTGGGGGTGAGTAAATAAAAAATTTAATACTTCTACAAAAAAGAATTATCTTCACAAGACACAAAGAGAGATCACACCAGTTGTTTAAATGATTACACGCATTTTCCTAAACGCTAAAAACCAATTTCTTTAGAAATGAACGCACCCAAAACATTCAAAAACTCCTAATGGAAGCAATAGTTTTCTATTTCCTAATGTACTTAGACTATTTTACTTTCAAGTTCTTTCAATCTGTTTATATGTTCTAATGAGAAACAGACTTTTTTTTTTTTTAACCCTGCCATTGCAAGAAAAATAGCATTTTGGCCAAGAAAAATGCAGAATTTCCCACCACAGGAAATGATGAATCTAACAAACTTCAACACATTTAAGTAAAACAACAATTTAGTATTTTCATTAACAGCTACGGTTTCAGAACAAAGTTCAACTGTAAAGTCTCTGTTACAGAGTTTATATCTCTTACACAAGTTAAATAAAAGAGCTTCACCCTGTGTTTTGATTCTTGATGTCTCTGTCTCTATTTATTACATACACTCAAGAGCAGTTACTTAAGGGAAAGAAAGATTTTGCAGGCTCAAGGCTATTTGATTTCTCCTAATAAAGACAGCAAAGTACTCGGTGCTTTAAGTAAACTGATCTACTATTTATTTAATACATGGCTATAAAGGTCTGTTGAAGTACCTTAATATGCAGCAAACTATAATTAATTGTATTTGAAATAACTGCCATTAGCTTGTAAAATAATTGTATAAACAGATGACAAACACAATCCCAAACTCAGATTTGTGCTTACTGCCGGCTCCTGTGTCAGTGATTTGAAAAGTTGAAGGTTGAGCTATTCCAGCCCTAATTCTGTCACACAGCTCTGCCATCCAGACTCACCTCCTTTAGTTTTGTTTCAGCAGTTCGAGCTGGGAAACAGTTCTCAGTCCTGATGTGTTGCTAAATAAATCTCAGGATCTGTGTGTTTTTATCTTTGGCTGGAGCCCTGTAACTCCCTGGCACTGACCGTTTCCCTAAAATGGCCCCTTTTCTGCTCAGATTAGTGAGGGCATTGGCACAGTGGCAGATGAAGATCATCAGACATTAGATCACTAGCAATTTTACTCTAACATGGTGTCACTTTTTAACAACCCCAAACACCCAACTACACAACAGACAGCTTGGCTGTATTTTAAATTAGCACAAATGCTAAAGCCAGGAAATGTAATTCTCAGGCTATTGGAACAAAAGGTTCAGAGGGAAAAAAAAAAACAACCCAAAGAATTCTTATATACCATAAGATTATCAGGGCTAGACTGTCACACTGTGACCTTGCTGGCGTCTAGTTAATCTGACAATATTTGGCAGAGCATTGTTTCAAATCAATAACTAATTAACAAAGTACAAAAGAAGTTGTACTGTTTTTGAGGCTCCTTGTTAAAAATGGCTTTTGGTTGCACATGAGCAGAAAGGTCGCTTTTATGACATCTTCGTGAGTCTTTCAACATCTTGCCACTGTCGGATTAAATTACTTTTAGCAATTAATTGTCATAAGTTAAAACAGAAGCACATTTGTTACAGCAGGTTGTCATAATGACATGGTGAGCAGTTGTTTTGATATGAATTTCTTTCACTGACCTTCTATCATATCTTAATTTTTTTGGTTGACCTAACTGGAAAATTGGGAGCAATCTTCTAACTCAGGCAACACAGGCCAAACATTGGGGGTCTTATTGAGATTACAGACTGAACAATAAAGGAAACGAAATTCCTGAGATAACTGAAAGAAGAATATACATCTTTTATAGAATGTCTGTGATTGTGGGTGGAATAATAAAAACAAACTCCTCAAAAACCCACATGGACGTAGCTTTTGTTACCAGAGTAAAAGGCCCTTGATGTCATTTTAATCCTTTATTAGCCAACACCATTTGTTTGACGTGTTTTGAAACAAAGATTAAGTGGATTCAACATCTGCACCTGCACCCATTCAAAACCATTACTTAGTTTTGGGGGCTTGGAGTTTACCATGCTTCAATTAAAAATATTTCCACTCTTGGAATTATTTTTATTATTAGAATTATTCTCCTACTTGTCGCCTTTGTTAAAGTTCTCTGCAGTGTGCTGCAAGCTTGTCTGCCTTACAGACAAGTCCACCATCATTCCTTGTCAAAGTTTGCATGAATTTGCTATGGAACATCACATCAGGATGAAAACAGGCAACAAACCTAACAAAACTCCTCTGTATGTGTTTCATAAATGCTAAATCCCATTTCAGCTGTTTGTTGGGCTTTGCCATGACACCCCCACTACTACAGCCTCTCTGAAAACTAATCCAGTTCGGTGCAATGACAAAAAAAATTGGAAAACTTGCAATAAAATGTGAAAATCATTCAGAGCAAATAAAAAAGGATATCAGCAAAACTGACCGACCACCTTCTAGTGCTTAATCTCCCAGGTCTTTCTCCCATGTGATGGAGACAATACCCCATGGAGTACCCTGCACCCATGGACTATCCTGCGCCCATGGACTTCCCTATGTTGGAGGAGAGAAAGAGTGTAAGAAGGATGGAGAAGCAGAAATCCCAAACCCCATTCCCTGGCCCTCTCCACCACTCAGGGGGAGGTCATGGAGAAGTTCAGATTGATTGTGAGCCTGAGATGGGAGCTTGTTCTTATTTTTGACTATACTGCTCCTTTGTTGATGGGCATTAAGTTGAATCTCCTTGCATCAAGTCTGCTTTGCTCATGATGGTAATCGCTGGGTGATCTCCCTGTTCTTATGCCTGACAGATGAGTCATGAGGGATGTGACGGAACAGTTGGGTGGGCCCATCAAGGTCAGCCACCACAACCTCATATTGCCATTAAATGTCCCAGTGAGTGGTGACAGGGAATGAAAAGTTGATAAACAGGAAAAGAGAAGAGAAGAAAGAGATTGAAGAGAAGAATGGACTTGGGCAACTGGAGGATCTGTCCTTAATGGTGGCAGCAAAGAAGCTGTAACACTAAGACCAGCCTGAGTAAATTGTCTCTGGTCCTGGATGTCCTGTAGGAGATGCTTAACCAGATCTTTAGGCTAAGTGAGACTTTGGAAGAGCTCTAGTAGCTCTTATAGCTGACAAAGTGAACCGTTCAACAATCCATGTTTACTGAATTTTTTCTACTTATGTAGTTTACCTCTGTTTGTTGATGCAAATGTTTCTATACTAATATATTTTATATCTTAAATCTTATTTAGTAATAAATCTGACAATGAGCAGCAAGAGCTGCAATTGCATGGACTGTGCCTGTTATCCCAGTACAACACCAGAAAACCCCAAAGTGCCTCTCCACCAAGCAGCACAAGTGAGCTTTGGAGGTGGCAACACAAGAGGGGGCACAAGCAGACTTCTTCCAATGAACAGCATTCACAGAAAACTGGACAGGAGTATCTTACATAATTCATAACCACTTATGAACATGAGCACAGGTTTCAGAGATTAAGAGACACTGAAGTCCTGCCCAAGGACTTCAAGGCAACCTATAGTTAATGCAGTGGCCTGCAAGTGAGATCCACATTCAAGTCTCACTTTGAAATTAACAGTGCAGACAAAATCCAAGAAGCCACAAAGCACAGACTTAAACTGCTGTTCACTAATGCTTTTAATAAGGTTGCATCCTTTTTAATTCTGCTTGTCTATCCTCTTCTAAACACACACTTTGGCAAATAATCATTCTGACTGTCACGGGGTACTTTTTCTCTTACTGAAACTCAAGAACTGCTCTGTAGTTTAAAATGAAAGCATGTGGACTACAATTAACAAAGCAGACAAACCCCCTTTTTGCGAAAGACATAACAAAAGAGAGGGAGCAGGAAGAACATGGACAGTACTTGCACCATTCCCATTATTCAAAAGTGGGCATGCCAACAACATCTGGAGAACATTTGTGAAAAACCTACTGCTCTAAGCGCTCCAGCAAATGGATGGAGATGATCTGGCTTGGGGAATTTCTTGATCTCTGAAGAGATCAAAAATGTTCTGCTCAACACAGCAGTGTTAAAAATGCCAAGAAACCTTCCTGTCTGGAGGGGGTTTTACTTTTCAAGGTGTTCTGCTGCAGCACTACTTGTTTTAGGCACCATAGTACGAAATGTTATGAGAGGAAAATTCCCCTCTTCACAATGCCTACAAAGCCAATCCAAAAGTTACATGCTGGGGGCTGAGGAGGAACTTAGTAATCTTGAACCACTGAACTGCATCAGCTGGAGAGCATCTCTGCAGGTCATCTGGTCCAACACCAGGCTCAAAGTAGTGTCAGCCAGAATAGGTCATAGAGCCCATAAATTTGCATTAAAAACGAAGTGAGAGATGTCTGTAGTTTCAGTGCCACAAACAACATGCAGTTGGGACTGAGTGACTTTGAACATGCTGCAGAGTTCCTACAGATGACGGTCCCTCCAGGAATGAAAGAATTTACAAAATTTTCAAGTAGCAACCTTTTCTTTCCAACTTTTGTGTGCCCTATGAGGGCACAACCGAGGCAGTGGCCACTTTCAGTAGACCTGAATTTTGCAGGGTCACTTTATCTTTGAGTAGAAATAGCCATCACTTCATAGTCTCTGTATACCACAATTCCTAACAACAGTATCCAAAAGTCCAGGCCAGAGATAACACTGTCTGGTGCCCAGTAGAGATAAAAATCCATTTAAATTTCAGCCAAATGCTATCAGTCAGCTGTGGTAGATCAGAAAGGGAAGGGAAAATGTAAAGGAACGACACAGACAAAGAGCCAGCAGCACCAGAAAGGTATTTAAGACAAGTGAACTCCATGATTAAATCATACACTGTTATTTTAAGATCTATTGCAGCAATAACTCACTTGCTCACTTAAGGCAAAGCAGCCAGCGCCCTAAACAGCATGTAGCATCTGAAAGCCTGACATATCTCACTGAGGAAGATTTCATACACAGCCAAGTTTTTCACCAGTTAGGGATTTTAAAAACAAGCAACAGCCATTAAACATAAACCTACCTTTTTATTTGGCAGCCAGTGCAAAGGACACATGATTAATAACATGATCCTGTCATCAAATGTGGGCATTCATTTTTCAAGCATTAAGAAAAGTGGAGTATCCAGAGGCTGGGAGAGGTGTACTGCAAGGCAGAATGTTTGAGGGCAGTTCACTTAGCAAATGGTAAGACTGCAAAATTACTTGCAGAATTTAAAAATCTTTGAAAGCCACTTACACAGCCTGAGCTTTGCTAAAGTCCTTCATTACATAATTTGCTAACTCCAAAAAAGTTGCCCAGCCAACCAGGACCCCAAAAAGAAATTAATACACACCTTCACAAAGTCTATACAGAATTAAGTCTTCTGTTTTCCCAGGTTAAGAACAGAGTGATATTAAGTGATAAATTCAATAGCTCTCTTTTCTAGGATATAGGTTGAACTTGTAAGATCCATGAAATGAGATTATTTGGTCACACAGCAGGTGGAAAATATAGAAGACAGGAGCGAAAAACCATCTTGGAGGGAAACACCAGTCCTGAAGAACAGTCGCAGATGCTTATGGAGCATCAGGTGCATTATGGGAATCAAATGCATTTCATGTTTCTTGCTGTACTATATGACTGGATGCACTGATTAAATCTTTGCTTTTGGTAAAAAGGGAACTTCCCAATCTTATACCTCCTATGTCCACACATGGTATATCAGAGCCCAGTTCCTGCAGTGGCTGAACACACACGAACATGTGCAATCAGTGCACAGGCATGTGAGAACTGTCCCACGTAACTTTCTTGGCATTAAAGGTACAATGATGGCCTCACATTTAAGTGATAGCAGATAAAAAGTAAGTCTTTTGGGACAGAGGAATTCTTCCACTAATTCTCTAGTTCAAGAAGGTCATGATAAACCCATATACAATATTTTTGCTGCTTTTTAAATTTTTTTTTTATCACCAGTGGTTTAGAGACTTTTAATCCCCAGTAGTTTAGAGACTTAGCAACCAGGAACAGTATTGGAATTAATTAAAGAATTAAAAAAATTGACAACTGCCTGGATGCATGGCAAATAGTTTCAACACATCCTGATAGTGTACTGAGGATCTCTCCCATTACATGGCCTAGAGGACAACTGGAATCCATGAAATGAGAGTGTATGATCCCGAAAATTACTTACTAGTAATAGAAGCAGCATGATTAGATTAATGAACAGGTACTACAGGGAGGTCCCTTCCTTTCTGAGGAACCTGCTGAATATAGTTTGACACCTTCTCACTCCGTGCTTTTACCAAAAGTACCAGACTACATGATCCCAAGTTGCTGAATAAGAGCCCAGAAAAACTCAGGGCTCCTCAATACACATAACTCTTAGCAACTCTAAATGCAAGTTGGTCTTACTTTACTCAGAAGTTTCTCTCTGAGCAGTGCCATCTATTGGGAAAAACTTACTAAAATCCAAGTTATGCAGCTCACAGTGCACAAGTATTATAAATAAATGTAGCATTCAAATGAAAATTAGAAATCGGGGGATACTTTGCATGCAAGGACATAAAACTAACCAAGAGGGTGATATATTATGATAGGCCAGATTCTCAATGGTTGCATCCTTTTTAATTCTGCCTTGTCTTGTTGCAAATACAGGATGCACAATTTATGACAACTTAGAAGAATGAAATATGGACAAAGAGGGGGTGAGTGTATGTTTTCTTTCTGATTCGTACATTTTGAACAGACATTTAACAGACCATGGAGGACTTGGAATAATGAACGTAAATTGGAAGAGGGTAGATCCAGGCTAGATATAAGAAAGAAATTCTTTAGCGTGAGGGTGGTGAAATACTGGAACAGGCTGCCCAGAGAGGCTGTGGATGCTCCCTCCCTGGAGGTGTTTAAGGCCAGGCTGGACAAGGTGCTGAGCAACCAGATCTAGTGGGAGGAGTCACTCTCCATGGCAGGGGGGTTGGAGCTAGATGATCTTTAAGGTCCCTTCCAACCCAAACTATTCTATGATTCTATGATTCTAAGTACTGATCAAAAAATACAGAGGAAGAGAATGACAACCAAGTGTTAAAGTGTCGAGAGTGCAACTCTCTGGTGAACAGCATGCAGCCCATTCCGGGAAGAAAACCAGCCACTGATACCAGTGGACAGAAAAGACGAAGAAAAGCATTTTTGACCAGTTTAGCATTGCCTTTTAGCCATAGAAAGAAGAATAAAACAAGGATTCTGCTCAGAGAGTAGAAGGGCAAGATTTCTCAAGATTTAGATGAATTCACGTCTGGAAATACTGTAAAACAGGCAAAGATTCCTGTCTAGACAGTATGAAAATGAAGGTAGGAACTCTGAAGTTGGTAAAAGGTAGTTCTCAGGGTGTGCTGATCAGCTGCAGAGTTCATTAAGGCATAGCCAGAACAGAGGTCATGGCTCTGCTCTCCTCGGAGCTCACAATAAGGCATATTTCTTTGCCTGCACAGAGATGACAATGAGCTGATTAAGAAGATAAACTTTGTTCTCAAGAAGTAAATAACTCATTATTATGTTGCACAGCAAGTAAATCCACAAAAAGTAAGGATTTCAGCAAGATCCTTCATTTGCAAGGATTTTAAAATGTAATGAATGAAAGGGTTGTAATAATTAATTTTTCAAATTTTCTGAAAGTTTTATTTAAATTGGCGGGTAGGAATTGACTCTTTTTTTTGGGCAGCATATTTCAGGTTTGTTCATTCCACTGTTTCCTCCACCACTTCTAGTCCCTTTGGCAGATGTCACTGCTGTTGGCAGCCAAGCTGACTACAGAGGAACTACTAGATTTATGATAATCCCAAAAACTAGTTTTTATTTTTTAAATTTTCTTTCCCCTGAATTTTCACTTTGTTTTCTGTAGCAGATGAGGTGAAAACAACATCCTTGAATGCACTGTGTATCCTGTGCCCCTGTTCCTGTCAGCTGACAGTAATTTCCTAGGACTCCACAAATGTTGTTTTTCCTGACCTCTGTGAACTGTGGTAGAGTCTTCAAGCCCAAAACCTATAAATATTTCTAGAGGATTGGGGTGGGGTGGTGCATCACCAGCATGTTATTTATCTCAGAAATTAATGTTCAGCTTATCTTCCTGTATGAAGGCTGTTGTAGCTGACTGTCCCCAAGCAAAAAAAACCTTAAAGAGTCTACAAGTTTTGCAAAAATGTGTATATTGCCTCTCAGGCCCCTGCTAATTTTTTTATGTGCCTTTTCCCAAACACACCTAGCACCAAACTGTGTTTGACACGTTAAAAGATGTTATCCTCGTTTTGAACATCAGCTAAAAAAATATTACCCTTTGATAGTAAGAGATAAATGACAAGAGGATACTTGCAGAGAGCAATGTGTACAAAGAGAAGGATGGGCTAGAAGACCCTTGAGGACTTTTCAGTCCTTCACTCCAATCACTCTACAAAGACAGGCTGTATCAAATACAAAAAGATTGAATAATTTTATTCACCTTTGCCAGCAACAAGCAGGTCCACTTTCTTTAGCATGAGCTCACTAACTGGCCAGGTTTACTAGCTCTGAATCCCATCTGAAAGGAAGGAGGACTCCTCTGACCTGTATGAGAAAGTTTTCTTTAGCACTACAGGAGTGCCACATAGAAGATGGTGGGAGGAGAGATGTGAGTGGAGAACTCACACGACTTGCCTCACATTTTAAGAGGGGGATCTAACAATGCCCATTTAGTCAGCATCACATAAAGAATGTCTGAAATACACTAAGGCACTAGCTGGTCCTGGTTTATTCCTTTTCTTTGATTAAAACATACTCGTGAAATGCAGAACAAAGAGGGGGTACTGTGGAAAGAAGAGCCAGCGGTGCTCTTGGAGAGATGGCAGTACCTCCTTTCAGTGATTCAGACCTGTGCCACTGATTTCTCACTTGCTCAAGGAAGAAAAGGCCAAACAGAAATTTCCTGGACTGGTAGATACAAAACATAGAATCATAGAATAGTGTGGGTTGGAAGGGACCTTAAAGATCATCTAGTTCCAACTCCTCTGCCATAGGCAGGTTCACCTCTCACTAAGAGGTCCCATACCCTAAGAAGCCTTTACAGTCTTAAGATTAAAAAAAAAACCCCTAATCTAACTGCACAAGATAAATAAATGAACAAAATTAATGCACAAATTATTGAATTCTACTACAGTTTAAGCACTACCTAATGCATTTAATGTACAATGTTGTTGTATTATCTGTGGAATGAAGCATGATATATATATATGTGTTCCCTGCAATATGGAAAGCACTACAGGAAATTAAAGCTTATCTGCTCATGTATGAATGTTGCAGAGGCCTGATAATAGGAGCTTAGTGCCAATGTAGATGACTGAGGGTCTTCTGCTTGGCTTCCAGTTGTTGAGCCAAGATTGTGCATGTCCTATAAGACGTCAGCCAAATCTGTCCACTGTCACAGATACATTGCAACACACAGAATGTCACTACATGCTTACACCCTAGGATGTGAAGTGCAGCATTTTTGAACTATGGACACCCAAGCAGTAAGTTGGGACAAGAAAAAAATTGTAAGCAGTTCTCCTGAGCTTTCCATTCCCAGAGATGATTTTGATGTTGCTTAGAAGTAAAAGAGGTTTCTCAAGAACACAGTGAAGTAATGGCCTTTAAAAAGTAAATATGGGTATGGTAAAACCACATGCTGTTTTAAAGGTAACATTCATAGTTGTAAAAAGGGGGGAAATAAGGCACTGTGATCTAAGGCTCCTCTACTTGGAGAAGGCTCTAGGGAAGCATCACAGTGGCTTACTAATATCTGAAAGAAGCTTAGAAGAAAGCTGGGGACAGATAGAATGAAGGCAAATGGTTTTAAACTAGAGCAGGGCAGGTTTAGATTAGACATTAGGAAGTTTTTCACTATCAGGGTGGCAAGACACTGGCACAGGTTACTTGGAGAAGTGGTGGAGGCCCCATCCCTGGAGACATTTAAGGCTAAGCTTGATGAGGCTCTCAGCTACCTGATCAAGTGCAAGATACCCCTGCTCACTACAGGGGGGTTGGACTACATGGTCTTTGAAGTTCCTTTCCAGCCCAACACATTCTATTTTTCTACAACTATATAAAACATAGAACCATGGCTTCAGAGGCTGAAGTCTTGATGCTCAGGTGTGCCATGGACTGTCTCTGTGTGGTAGCACTTTCTTCTCCTCTTGGTGACTGTTTGCCCAGCACTTGTTTTGTCTCTTCTGTCATGTAGAAAAAATGCAAAATAATGAGCAAGAAGAAATTAAACTGTCTGTAAAATGAGAAACTGTCTGAAAAATGAGAAGAATCCAGAGAGGTTGTGGATGTCCCCTCTCTGGAGGAGTTTAAGGCCAGGCTGGACAAGGGACTGAGCAACCTAATCTAGTGGGAGGGGGTTTGGAACTAGATGATCTTTAAGGTCCCTACCAACCCAAACTGTTCTATGATTCTATGATAACAAAGGGCTGATTAGCTCGGTCTCAGCAGCAGGATAACAAGGTCAGCAGCCTGTGGAAGAGCACCTTGCCAAGGGTGGGCAGAGGGAGCTGGCATCTCACCATGGAGGATGCTTGAAGAGGACCTTTTATCTCTATGCCATTTGACAACCAAACCAGCAGATGTATTCTTAACCATGCATTAATAAACCTGCCTTTTACCACTTTCTCCTACATGCTGGCACAAATTATCCAGATCCATCCATTTTTAGCAAAGCAAATTAATTAGCTGCACATGAGCCTTTTTTCCCCCCTATTTAATCTCTTGCAGAAAATGGGAAAAATTGTTTACAAAAAGTGTGCTACATCTGAAATTAATTTAATTTTGTTGCTATGCTGCTAGTATAAATAGTGCTGTTATAGACTGTGCTGCAGAAAAATATTTGCAGTAAGAGTAATTAAAGCATCTAAGTTGGGTGGAAAAAAAAGGACAAAATTCCTAGCATAAAGGCCAAGGAAAGGTTTATCCCTTTTGCCCAAGAAAGCTGACCCCATAAGTTGGACTGATAAAACTACTTCCTCTGACTTCTTCCTTTGCTGCCTCTTTGATATCCTTCAGCTATTATGGCAACAACATTATTGCAAGTTACTATTATTATAAAATTATACAATTTACACTTTTTTCTTTAATAACGTTTCAGAATCTACTCAGTATACATGCTTAAGTGGTGAACATTATTTAGAAGGAGATAAATACTGACTTATATTTCTAAGTGTTTTTTAATGTAGGCAAGACATCATGAATGGGAAAATCTATAGGGAGTGGGAGATGGCTTGGGGGATGGACACAATAATCGTGCCACATTTAAGCCTGCATGATCTATTTCCACAGGAAAAGGTTAGAGATCAACAAATTCTCAGTTTATTTCAGTAATAAATGAAGGTTGGCTGGGCCATTAAGTTTCTGGGGGGAGCATTAGCCAATATGTACAGCAGCAGCCTCTGGTGGTCTAAGAAAAAATGGTACTATGTTTAAATAAGGATAGAATTATGTTTTTTTAAAGGGATTTGTGTACATACGTTTCCTTCTGACTCAATCCTCTATTCAAAACATTAAAAACATTAAAAAACAGGTGCTTTTAAGATGGTCTGCTGGCAATATGCTTGCTAAAATTTGAACAGTAAGAGTATTAAAATACGTATGCATTCATTATCATGTTATATAAAAGTAAAATGCTTTTGGTTAATCATTCCATAAAAGTATTATAGTCAGAACTGATTATCAAAAAGTTCTTTCCTTGGTTTGCATAGACAGAAAAGAAACGAAATTTATATGATTGTTACTGAATTGATGACATTTTCTGTCTTCACTTGTGAATTCACTTGGCAGATGTTTTCAAGAACAAAAAATTCTGCCTTATTACAAAAGCATATTAAGCAGGTTTTCCTGCCATAATGTTTGACATGATGTTTATTGCCCAGACCAAATCAGTCCCTTTAACAAGCTATAATGCATGCCAGAAAGTACATTATTTCATAGTTAAGGAAACTTCCAGCATGAAACAATAAGTACTTTGATCTTTCAAGCACTGTGCTGAATGCACTACACACTCCCATAGTCATTTTCGTTTGTACTCATTTTGTAAAAAAAACACAATACAATTTCAGATTTGTTTTTTAAGGATGTACTTTTACATACTGCTGAGTGTCCCAGCCATGTGGTTTTTTTCCCCTTATATAGATAAACAAAACAGTTAAAGAAATTAAACCATGCAACAGCTACACTTTCCCAGTTCCTGGAAAATGGAACTGCACAAGAGGGAGTATTACCTGGATGGCTTTAATTAGTTCAAATGGCACTGCCTCATTGGATCAGAACAGATCTCAATGACCCTAAGAGAATATAATTTAATCCTACTACTCAACAGTCTGAAACAATTTCTCCACCACCTTTGACAAAACATCACTTCAGTGTTGGATGCTGCTCATGCCTTCTTGAAACGGTACTTTTTGTCTCTCTGTATCGTTTTGCCCTTTTGGCAAAGATGATGCAAGGCTTACTCAGGTTTTTCAAAATTCTTTGACAAGGTCATTACATAGCACAAACCACCCTTAAATACTTTTGTGGAGCAAAAGTACATTTTATTTCAAGAGCATGGTGAGTCAAACATACGCTGTGCTACACAGTAAGTAAAGGTCATCTCTAAATTGCCCTATAAAATTACCCAAACCAGCTCCAACACTGTACCTGGCAGCAGCCTGTGGTGGCCCTAAGCCCATCACAAAGTCCTGGGCTAAGTTAAAGGCTGATTTCTGCACCATAAATAATCCCATGGAGCCAAGGACAAGAGGCAGTTTTATTTCTATACATTGCCACTATACCATCACACAGTTTTGTCTGCACAGTGCCATATCTGGACAGACTGACAACCATGTCTGTGGCCAGGGAGGTACAGCAGAAGTCATTATGTTCCTGGTAACTTGTGTCATCATCCACAGACTCAGTCCAAGACAGTAAACAGCATTCTATGGGTGGCCCACATTTTTGACTGAATAGCCAAGAAAATGATAGCTAAGTAAACTGCAGTAATTTATCCTGCCTCATCCCAGAGCTGGGCTGGTTATCATTTTGATTCAAAAAGCTCTCTGTACTAGAACCTCATAAAGGGTCAAAACTCAAAGAATCACAGAATGGTAGGGATTAGAAGGAGCCCCTAGAGATCATTCTAGTCCAACCACCCTGCCAAAGCTGGCTTACCTCGAACAGGTAGAACAGAAAAGCATCTTTCAAAATAAAATAAACCCAAACACATTAGAAAGTTCTGTTTCAGGCAGGAAGAAGACAAAGACTGCCAACCACACTGTCACTCAGGCTACATCTTTTCTTGATTTGAAGAAAATTAAGTAAAGAAAATGTTAAAAGCCATATGAGAGGCACAAAGCTGAGCTAGAAAGACAGTGTGAGGGAGTCACAGAACCACAGAATGACCAAGGTTGCAAGGCACCTCTGGAGACTGTCTAGTCAAACCCCTTGCCAAAGCAGGCTCCTCAACAGCATGTTGCACAGTCATGCATATTCTGGGTAGGGGTTCAAACCTGCTGAAGCCAAATTTCATGCCTCACCAAGCAAAAGAGTCACAGGAACTGCTAAAAACCCACTCAGACAAAGGTTCCAGAGGACACTGGACTGCCTTTCTTGATGTCCATGTTGAAATGAGACTGGTGGCCCCTTCAGAGGACTAGGGTCTGGCTGGTGGGCAGAACGGATCCCTCAGAAAAAGCAGTGATAGGAAAACAAGTGCCCTGTTGGTGACTTTGAATATGCACACATATCCTTTTGTTTCCCATACTCAGTAGCAAGATACTTCTCAAAATATTTCTGTTTCTCTAGTGATAATCATGCATCCAGGTCACAAACCCTCTTAACTAGACAGCAGAGATATATTTTTCCTATATGCAGTGTGATGCTGACTCACAATTAACAAAAGGATGTTAAAATACAAGATGATTCCAAAATGTCTGTTGCTGGATTTATCTCTCTTCCACACCAGAAAGGCACAGACATTTTTATTGTTTTAACTACACTGTGGCACCTCTGACACGTTTTACTGTTGAATGAAAATGCTAAGTTTAAGGCTTTAAAGATCACATGACTGGGTCTCGAATGTATAATGCATAGTATGTATATGAAGCGGGATGTGTCAAAGTGCAAATAATATTGTTTGTGCCCCCTGCAGGATCAGAAATCCTTGGGTAGCACTGTTATAACGATCCCATGCTGGTAGCATTACAGAGTGCAAAGGTTCACTGAGTAAGAAAAGAGCAAGAGAGAGAGTTTCCGAATTACACCATTCCCGAACTATTCTAGCTTAAATATTTATTAAGATACTAATAACTCTCCTCCTTTATCTGCCTTCTGAAGTTCAGCTGAAACACAATGGATGGTTGCTCATATGAAAACAATGCATTATAGAGTAAAACTGCTACCGCACAAGATGAACACTGGTATTTTCCACAATACATTACTAATTCAGCAGGTAATACATTAAAAACCTATCAGACTATAACTACTGCCTGCCCATTATAAGACAACATAACACAATAAATGCACGCATGATGTGTGAAGGTAATATTTTTGCCTAAACCACACGAGAAACTGTTTCATATGTACACCTCTGTTTATAAAATAATTTTTAACAAAGTCTTTCTTAAATCTTGATAGCAGCAGTGAGTTCCTCTGGGGTTATTTGAAGTTCCCCTTTGAAATTAGAAAGGAGCGTTTTGCAACTCTTCCAAAACTTCACATTTTAAAGTGACAAATATAAATCAAATAAAGAGCCAGGAACTCTGTATGAATTCCTGGATGGCATCTCAGGAATGTGCTTGCTTTTAAAAAAAGCCACAGTAGTAGCTGTTTAGTAGTAGCCAGGATGGACAGTAAAACATATCAATACAGCATTAAAGAGTAGAAAAAAAAAGCAAAAAGAAACTTACTCTAATATACATCTGCACAGTTTCTTTCTCTTTTTGTGGATTTCGATACTTTTCATAGAAGTCACGTCGCTTCTTTGTTTCCTTCTGGGTTTTATCTTTTCTTTCCCTCTTTTCTGCAGGTTCATCCAAGCTATCAGAGGACAGCTGTACTTGGTCTTTTGTCTTCTCTACTTCTATATAGTTCTCATTGGGATTCAGTACTATTACTCCATAGCCTTCCTATTTAGGAGACACACACACACACACAAAAAAGAAATATGAAAAGGGAGATTTAATGCTTACAAATATTTTACAGTTATTTAATGCTCTTGAGAACTTCTGTATTTATTTCAGCGAGTTCACATAACAGAATCAATATAAAGGCATTTTAAGAATATTCTGTTTGCTTCTCTTGTGTCATTAAAGGGTTATTGTTGTGTGAATACATATCTGTCTGCATGCTTATGCTCATATATGTCCCTCATTGTCAGAAAAGTTGCTTATTTTACCTTAAAAACATTTTTTGTTTTATTTATAAGCACTATACAGGTCTTTTTTTCAAGAAAACAGTGTAAGAGCCCTAAAAGGAAAATATTGTGTTAAGAACTCTATGTAACAATAAATAAAAAGCTTTATGCCCAGCCAATAGAAACCTGTAAAATAAAAAGTAATGAGGGATTCCATATATATACATATACACATATAAAATAAAGAAAGCATGTGCAAATTGTTCACTGCAGTTCAAAATAGTAAATCCCTTTGTCTAGCTGACAACAAGCACAACATGCAGAAGCCAGCAGCAGCCCTAGCAGTGAATCAATATCAAAAACTGCCTTAGTGGCACTGCTACAAGTCAACTCTTTTACCATGGGGATGACTTTTAGGCATATTTTAAAATTTGCTCTAAAACTTTGCTGTCCTGTATTCAAAAACCTCAGAGAAATTTTTCAATCCACAGATGCATTTTTTGTGATTCAGAGAATGATCTGCTTGAAAAAAATTAATGAATGAGAAACAAATCTCAGATAAATTAGCTAATAATTTGATTGTGATTTTTAAAAAATTATGGCAAATCATACAACAATATTTGCAGAAGATGTAATGGGAGAAAAGAGAAGCATGTGCATTTGACAGATCAGCCCTTAAGGTTACCATGGGCTCCCAGTCAAATCCAAGCTGTCCTGTAGGAGTAAATTTTAATAGAGACTTACTTTTTGGAAACATCTATATTAATTATCTAGCCAAACAGCTTTATTCCATCTTTTCACAGGAATTGCTTCATTCTGGGCTCGGCAGGAGGATCAAAGAGGTCCCCTCATACCTAGCTTGGCCCAGAGCAAACCAAGCTCACCCCAACAAAAGATACTTTATTTGGGCTTGCTTTATTCTAATCTGTAAGAGCCATTCACAAACCTTGTAGCGCATTGTGGTCACTGTCAGGTAGACAGATTGTCACTGGGTGATTTTCTACAGTTGGACACACTCGACTAGTTATCAAAATCACATCTGAAGGCAGCTCCTACCCCTGTCCTTGTGCCCTGCTCAAGCGTCTGACGCAGCTTCTCCTCCCACCAAAAACCAAGTTAAAGGGCATGGCTGCACTCTGCTAAACAGGGTGAAACAGAAGCATTCAGGACCCTGCCTTTGGTGTAAGGGATGCAGTCAAAAAAAAATGTCATGGCAGGCCATGGAGAACATTGCTTCCAAGTATGTGCTCTGCTGTCACCAGGCTCCACAGCTCCAACAGAGCCAGTGGATGCAGAAGGGCAAAAAAAAGTGGGCATAAAAGGATAAAAAGCAAAATTAAAGAAATAAAAAGTTTATACTCTATCCTCATCACTGATGGTCATGAAAACACTCCCTACTACCACTACATGCAATTCCCATTTGGAAAAAGCAAAGTCCAATATCGGTCTCAGCCCAAAATCTCCACCTCTCTCAAACATAACTCAACTACTCTTAGCAGGTGAAAGAATGGTTTTGGAGCTCATGAGGCACAGGGCCAGAACAAATTGGGATGGCAGGATGGTGGTTTGGGGCTCCTGGTGCTGTTGTCTACACTGATCCACTCCTTTGGAGCAAGGACTTTCTGCTACGCATTCCTTTCCTTCTCCTGATGCAAAATTCCTGTTTAATACAGATCTAAGAGCACTACAGGGATTTGAAACCCAGTGTCCACTTCAAGTTGACCATAAAACAGAGACATAAATCATCAAAGAAGTAGAATTTGTCTAAGTTATTGATTATGTAACTGAAAATTACATGACTCATTTGTCCAATTTTACCAGGACACAATGTCAATTTTTCACATGGACATCAACAGATGAAATATGATTCCATTTCTAAATTCACTATTTCACAGATCAATTAAAAGATTTTTATCAATGATATCTTAAACAGTGTAACATACCTTCTTTTTTAAAAAAAATCTCTCAGATAGCAGGCCTCTCCTATCAGTAAAATTTAATTAATAACTGAGATAAGTTTTCCCATAATTCTGAACAAATAACTACTCAATTCATATGACTTTTTCTTAGAAAAGAAATTTCAGATTTTTCTGCTTATATGCCTTGAATATTTCTCCTTCCCTTATCCTTCTGCATCCTAAATAGCAAGATATAAACAATCACATCAGAAAGGAGTTTGGATAGTAACAGGTATAAAGTAATGCAGAAAAACAAAGTATACCCAGTAACACCCCCTCTCATTCAGCCTTCACCTAAGTATTTTTCCATTAAATGTGAATATTCAACTCTAAATACCTTCTTGGTAAAAAAATGTGTCTTCTAGGCTCAATTAACTCCTAAAAACTGTTTTGCACATGAACATAGCCACACTACTAATCTTGACGGCAATCAAACAATTACATTGGAACTCCTAACTTACAAAGGGGGGTTGAGCAGAGTGCAAAGCAAAACTGGGCACATTAAAAAACCACTAACTAATAGCTAAAAAAAGGCAGTTAGTAAACTTCAGTAATAGCCATGATATGCAGTCTTTGGCATGAGAGTTCAAAGTCATATTCATTTAAAAGTGTTATGTTCAGACGCCTATACCTCACCCTGTCATTAAAAATATAAATTTCAGCTATAACAAGCTTACAGAGTTATTAAAACATACTGACCTATGATGTAAGTAAGCACCACCATCCAGCAGCATTTTTAAGGCTTGCCACCATCCCTGAAATATGAGGCATGTTCTCAACTCTTGCCATGGGGGCAATTTTTTCCTGTGTCCAGTGCACTCAGAAAGAGAAATCACCTGCTAAAGTGCTAAGTTTTTACATGGTAAAGAAGCTAAACTTTGGTACAAGACCTCTACCCCCCATTAATCACTATTTGTCAGAAAGAGCCAAGCCCTTCACTCTGTCACATTTTGGAGACCCAACAGACTTTGCTCTGAAGATCAGCCTGCATCTCCCATCATCAAATCTGTGATGAGATGCCATCACCATCAGGTCAGACCTATGCCTTCCATGGATACAACCTTCTTCTCTCAGACCAAAAGCCCAAATGAATAGTTACTTTCTTAAATTCTGATACTTCAAAGTAAGTAAATAACTACTGGTCTCCAAGTGGTAACACCTCCTGGAGGTGGAGAACTGTGTGACAACTCCACTTCCAGGTTCATAAACACAAGCACAACTAATACTCAGGACAGAGGCAGCAAATGATGGCAAATGGGAAATCATGGCGACAAAGTGTTGGAAAGAATGATGAAAGTCCATCACAATACTTCTGCTACTGAGCCAGAACTACGAAGAAAGGCTTTGTCCACTGCCCAGAAATAGAGTGGCACTTTCTGCCTCTCACACAAGATATTCAAACAGATGGAATAACAAAATCACTGCCTCTGACAGCAAGAGTACAGTTAAAAAAAACCCAGAACCCCACAGTGTTTGAGGTAAATTCCAAATCTTTTGAAACCTCTCCTGCCTGGCCATATGAATAACAAGCAGAAAAGTATTCATTTCTGCATATTAATCCACCTAAAATGGGTCACCAGATGTCACTAGAAAGGTCAGGGCTGGAGAGAAATCTTTTGACCTATGTAACCATCTTTTCGGACTGTGAGTGAGGGTCTGAAAGAGACCATTTTACTAAGCTCTATGGGTTTCCTAAACTCTATGAGTTGCCACGTCCAGGGATTTTTTTCAGACTGTTGGCAATGAGAGGGGAATTTTTTGCCCAGATAATAACTGAGATAAGTTTTCCCATAATTCTGAACAAATAACTACTCAATTCATATGACTTTTTCTTAGAAAAGAAATTTCAGATTTTTCTGCTTATATGCCTTGAATATTTCTCCTTCCCTTATCCTTCTGCATCCTAAATAGCAAGATACAAATGGTCACATCAGAAAGGAGGGGAAGAGGCAACCCAAAGTGCTCCAACCATCAAACCTGCCTGTGGTCAAACAGGGACATGGTGATGCCCATCCATCTTTCTGAAGGTTGTTGCGTTGTCTTCATTTTCCATCTTTTTTCAGTGGAAGGGCCCATTCATGCCAGTACTGTGGCATCATAGGTGCAAGAGCAGGATGAGGTCATGACAACTAATCAGAAGTCACTGGTGAAGCGTTAAAGTAAACAGAGCTGATGGAGATGCAGCTCAGCTTGAAAAATGCCCCCCTCCATTATTTCAGCAGTTTTCTCAAGACGTGACCTGAGACCAAAATGCCCCAAAACGTCAGTTGGCTCTGCTTTCTGCCTCCACCCTGTGTACATTTTGGCAACTGCCCCCCGCCAATGCTTTTGCCATACTTCCACCCCTGCCTATCCCTGGGCTCCCCTGAATTCCAGTGCCGTGTCCAAGTGTGTAAAATGTCGCCTCACTGCCAAACGCACATTGTCCTGCTAAAGTTCCCGACTTAAAATAGCTCATCAAGTTAGGCAGGGAAAGAAAACATGCCACAAAAAGTTTTTAGAGGACCACCTGTTGTCTATTATTTTTACATAGCACTTACTCATAAATCATAACACAGGGTAATTAATCAAGCTGTCAAAGGAAAGGTCAAAGGTGATGTGGAGGAGTCAGAAGGTCATGCATGGGCTGATAGAGGTCAGGGTCACACCGCATTCCTCATTATCAAGTTGGGATGAGAGACGGCCCAAGCAAACAAAAGTGAAAGCAGATGGAGAAGTGAGTGGATGAAAAAAAAAAAAAAAAGAGGAGAAAATTTCACAAACAAAAAAGAAAAGTGAAAGAAGAATGTCAGTTGCCTTCAAATGAGGAGGAGAATAGAGCAGAAATACATTGAGATGTTCTCAAAAGGTCTCACACAACACAAAGAAACTACAGTTTGATTATTCAAATACACTTAATATAACTTTTGCTCAGATCTCTTGGCAAATATTAAGTGAAGCCACAAAGTGCCACAGTAGTTTTGATTCCATTTCACATCTGAAGTCAACACTTCCAAGGTGAAATAGACAAAAGGAACCGATTGCTGTGATGAATACTGATGGATATAAAAAATAGCTTCTTAACATTGAAGTTTATTCCTGCTTATGGCTACAACCACTACGTGTTCAGTAAAAAAGTTACAGCCTGTTTGAAGGATGCATTAAGAACTACACTTTCATACACACAAATCCTGGAAAACACAAAGCATCATAAAAGTCCCCCCGGATGACACCGCAGTTATAAAATATTCTATCATTACACTGACCTGAATTAGATGCAGAATACTGTGCAAAATTAGCTGTCACCCTTTCCTCAAAATCTTTGTTAATCTCATTTTGAATGTTTGCAGCTTTATCAACACATGCATCAATGTCAGATCCTTGGTTACTGAACCGCTGTACTTGGAAGAAGATATAATTAAAATGTTTTGGCACGGAAAAGGTGAAATTGTATCTTTCTCTCGTTCCCTGAGGAGTCTGTAAAACATGTAGGATATATTGACAAACACACACCCTTGTCTCCAGCCCTGACATCCCAGGTCACTCAGTCGCTATTTATTTCAAAACATTTGCTTTACACTTACCCAAACTGTCACCTGCTGTGCTACTAACTTTTAATGGATATTAGAGCTATAAAAACAATAAACTCTTCATTTCCTTTCAGTTACTGCCTTCTAATTCCTCCCTGCACTGGATCTATCCCTCCTTGCATGCAGAGTGGCATCCATCTTATTTCAACATATACAGTACTACCCTCCTGATGGAAAGTATAAAACATGCTATTAGTACACTTCACTTTGCTTTTTGGGTTGCACATGTAGCTATGCTAAATAAATCAGCACTGAAGCCTAAAAAAACCCCTCCACCAGATAAGCTGCAGTTTGAGTTTACTGCTGAAAAGTTTTGAGAAGAATTAATGTCACACATCTACCTGTAATTAGCAGCTCTGGGAACACCTATGTGTAAGACTTTGAAGCCTATTTTATGATGTTCATTCCCTAGGCCAATGCTGAACCAATCTATGATTTTACTCCCTAACTGGATTTTGGATGTGGGTTTTTCACCAGGAATTTCAGCATAAAATTATTTCCCATGGCAAGTGGAAAGCAAGAACTGAGCTACAGCACTAACATAATTCTGCAAATAAACAGCAGAGAACTAAGTAGTCATGCCACAAACTGCTTCAGATGTTTTTCAGTGAAGCTTGGCCCAACCAGTTCTGCCTGATGTGGGATTGGGGCAACACCTCCAGAGCAGAAAAGAATGGGAAAGCATCCCAGCTGGGATGCAGGACCACAAATAATCCCTCTGCAACAATGTTGCTGCAGTCACAGCTTCTTCCCTCTTCACTGAACACACACTGTTTTGGGGAACCCATGAAAACATCAATCCATCAGTTACTTATCAGCTATAAGGTATCAATAACAGGAAGCCCTTCATAATTAAAGCCTGGATACTGAAAGTTCCCTCCTGTCCCCCTGGCTCCACTCCTAGGAAACCATTTTCACTTTCTTTGATGAAAATATCACAGGTTTCAGCACTGTAAAAATATATGAAACGAGAACTTTGTCCACATTTCATTTCTTTTTGCTAAGATTTTAATTAAAAGGTTATTCAGACTGAAAACTTTTTGAAAGCCATGCATCAGAAATAATTGTAAACCACATAAAATCCAAACAAGAAAGATTATTGTTTCTAATATATGGATAGGGTAGCCAAGGAGAACTGCAGTTACTTTCCAAAAGTTATGCTCAGAGAAGTGACAGAGATGAAGCTGAATTTTGGGATTTTTTTAATGTTTCTATTTTTTTCTAGGGTTCTCATTATCTGATAATGAAAGTTCTTGACTGTGAATCTGTTTTCCACTCCACTTTGCCTCCTCCCTGACAATGACATGGTATCTCTTAATTCTTCTCATTTCTACTTCTATAACAAATATGATCCCAAATATACTTTAAACATGTATTTTTATGTAACCAGGTGAAAAATTAAATTAAATTTTATTTTAAAATGCATTTAATTTCCTTCCCTTTTGATAACTGTGAAAAACCTTAACACAAACTTTTTCTCTTTTTAGATTGTTCTGTAGACCCTCTGATCGGCTCAGAGGTTTGTCCAGATTTGTAACATCCTTAGCTTTGCAGAAAGGCAACCTGAGTTGCCAAGCTTCTTCTTCTTTAACTTTCATCTCCCAAGAACTTGTATGTATTAAACCATTACAGAAGGAGACTGAATGTCAATCTCACAGAAGGTCTGTATTTCAGCACTGTGAAGAGAGAACACATCAGGCACAGAAGTATTTTCTGCAAAACCTTGAAGTTATCCAAGTCTTGAAAGACAACTCCCACTTAGCACTGGGCATTGTTTGTGACTGTAGCCTGAAAACCTTCTATCTCAGTGATGGAAAATGCAGTTGGTTTCAACGTCTGTGTGTACTCAGCCACTCTACTGAGAAAAAAACCCATTTGTAATCAGAAAATAAAGCTCCTGGTCTGTACCTATCTTCAGCAAAACAGGTGCAATTGGGTACTTCAGTGCTCCTTCCTTCCCATAGTGACCCATGTCAGGAGACTGCCTTATACTTCTCCTGCTAAATAATTTAATTACTTATGAGTTATGGTTTCTTTGTAACCTTTTAAATGACTAGCTCATTAAAATGCAAAAATATGCAAAACATGATGTCACTGGGTCAAACAGCTGTGTTGGTAAAATTATGGCTGTGAAAGTCCCTAAGAACATGAAAATATTAATAATTTATATTGCTCATTATATGGCAAAAAACCCCTCTTTAAACAGATTTAGAGACAGATTAATTTTATAATCACAAAACACTACCCTACCTCACGGTAACAAATCTTCATACCATCTGTGACCCTTTTGTATACATAAAACATATCTTAGAAATCTTTTTTTTTTCTGCTAATATGCTTTAAATTACAAATATTGGTGGAAAACGCCATGTGAGAACTCAGACAAGGATGTACAGAATTGTGATTTTTTTTTCCTTTTTTTTTTTTTTTTAAAGTCTCTCTTTGCAAGAGGTTTTCTCATCACTGAAGTTTTACTGAGCAGACAAGAGCACATAGGTATTTCTTAAATGTCAGTGGGTCTTTACTGCAAACACTCTGCAAATTAGTATCATGTGCAGCCTGCTCTTGTGTTGCTTAAAAGCCCATAATGTTTTGGACCCTGAAGTTTTTTTTTTCTGGAATTCATGAAGCAACAGAGACAAGCATTGCTGCAAAGATATAAACATGGTATTATCACAACCAAAGTTTAAAGTGCCTCCTGTCCGTGCAGCACAGTCAACTTATGACACTGAAATCAAAGGACACAGAAACCTTCTTTATTAACTGTGTCCTCAGAAGGGCTGAGGTTTCAGCTCTTGACAAACAAGACTGATTTTTTCCTGAAGCTACAGGTTTCTGCAAGTTCTACTTTTGTTCTTGTTTTGTTTTGTTTTGGTTTTTTTTTCGACCTTCTTTTCCTGCTTTATACGTGACAGACTAAGGGCTAACAGAACTTTTCTGGGGAACTAATGCAAGGCAGTCTCACAATCTTCTAATAACTGAATCCCTGGAAAAAAATAATAATAAAGCATTGTACAGAAGGAAAAAACTAAACCAAAACATAACAAAACCCCTACCATGGTATTTATTTACTTGCACAGAGAAAACGATTTTTTTTCCACCTCCTTCTTCTCTTGAAATTGCTGCAAAACACATAACCCAGTGGAGCACGGTACATTCTGAGAGTTTTGATGCTTTAAATGAGTCTGGGTATGGTTTTATGTGAAAGGGAAGGGTTAATGGGGATTTTAAACTAATGAACACAGTGACACAGGGCTCTGAAGTAAGCCATGCATAGTTCTAAGCCAACCTTAGAATTTCCAACCCTTCCAGCGCTGGCTTAGATCATACAGGCTCTACTAGAAATGTCAAGAATGTGAAGAGGCGTCTTTAGCCAAAAGGACACAACTTTAAGTACATAATGCTAGCTTACACTGGTTCGTTTATTCCCCTCTTCATTAGTGAGAAAATGGACTCTCGTAAATGCTTGTTAAAATCCCTACCTACACTCCTCTGGTTAATGTGAGTGATCCATTTGTGTTCATTTCTGCCTGACAACGCTTACTGGAAGATTAATTGCCCCATGTCAAACTGTAGCAACCCTTGTCCCCTTCTCATTTCCTTTTCTCTGTGCTGCTGAAGTAATAATGGACCTTGTCTTTTGTTTTAAGACTGGGATTAGGAGAGAGTGAGTTTTTCTTCAGACGACTTTATGGAGTAGAATTTGGTTGAATACTTATAAGATTTGCCATGAAAAGGAAGCACACATTGCCTTTTTGGGTTTTTTTTTGGTTCACTGTTTAAACTCCACATATCTTCTCCTCTTTCCCCTACTTCTGGCCTTACTGACATGAGGTCATCATAGGAAAATCTACATGCTATGACCTGTACATAGGTGACACCACAAACTCTCTCACCTGGGGAAACCATCAAAGTCCTTCATCAAATGGCACCAGTCATCTCCTCCTTCCCTTCCTCCCATAAAACTCAGTATCTTCTTGCAAAATATATCACTGTTTGCTAACAACATCTTTTTGCTAAGGTGCTTGACAGTCTTACACAAATTTACTAGAAGCACTTCTTTTTGAGGGGGGGGGGAGCAGAAAAGAGGAAAAGATAGAAAGAGAGGGGTAAAAACAAAAAAAAAAAAGTGCTCAAAATTACAAAATAATTTTTTACAAGGTTGACTGGAATGATGAAGAAACATAAACAGGCAATATACAGTATACATTCCAATTCTAATTGTATATATTCGCTGGAACACTGAGGAGTTTTATGTTATCACAAAACCTCAGCAACAACCAAGCAGAAAAGAAACCTTATTATGAGTAACTGGCAGTATCTCATTAAATCTTTCAATTGTCCAATCGTCCACAGCGGACCTCCAAGAGACTTGTATATTATACTCATTGCAATTAACCAAACAAAAGATTTTAACCGCCAGAGCATTCTGGAAATGTTTGGTGGAGGCTGAAGAAGTGAAATTATATTCCAGGGTTGGCCAGATGTCACAAGGGGTGATATGCATGTGCTCATTTCATCTGCAGCTTTGTGCTGGACCTGTCTATTTACAGCACTACAGCTAAGCACTCTGAAGGCCTATTCACTCATGAATCCTTTCAGAAAGTGCTGAAGCACCCCTTAAGCCCACTTAACTACCATTTTCACACACTCTCCCAGCTCTCCTTTTTGTCCTTGCTTACATTACATCAAACACAGGAACAAAGCGGGAGAACAGAAACTCGGGAGGCAGAGAATAGACCCATCACAAATATTAATTTGAAAAGGTGTTGAAGTGCAGAATCTGCTTTTATGCGCAAGGACAACTTGCATTTTTTTGTGTGAGATTCTCTTAGCTGCAATAAGCTAGGTTTTCAGCCAAAGAGAGGCAAAGACTCAAAGTGCAATTATACACAGGGAACTGCTTCAAATCAAACAATGCTGCGAACTGCTTTAGATCTATAGTGATAAAGACTTGGCAAGCACTATTAAATGGGAGCCTTATATGAGATGCAGAGTTCACTCTATGGATGCATACAAAAGGGAATACAAAAAGAATACTTTCCACACAAAAGTAAAACCACAATTTCACTTCTAATTCACTTGTAAACAAAACTTTTAATACAATTTCCCCCATAAGATTTTCTTCCCAGTTAGGAAAGTATGCCTTTTTTTTTTTCTTTTTTTTCTTTTTTTTTTTAAAGTGGGCTTGTTAACGCATCTGTCTTCATTGTGCCAATTAGAGATTCTCTATGAATATGACCCCTCAAAACAAGACTCTATACGGTTTGCTGACAGCTCCCACGAATGTATCGAGATTTCTCAGCAGCATTCAAAAATAACCACAAGAACATACTGCTTTTTGGTACTGAAAGCCAGATCTTTCCCACCAAAAAAACAAATAATTGCCTCCATTAAGCTGTATTTTAGTATCTGCACATCCAGTGGGTACTGGAGGTACCTGTGCAGTAATCTTTGCAGAAAAAAACCCCAAAGCTCTCTCTCAGAGCAAAGTCTCTCCAATTAAGCCT